>VYZW01047315.1:69788-104372 GCA_013401315.1 Balaeniceps rex
CAATAGTGTTATCTTTCTAGAATGCTAGGTTTTGGGGGTTTTTTTCCCCCAGAAAATTATTACAAATTCACATTAACAGGAAGATGGGCACTTAAGGCCCATGCTCAGGTTCTTGAGATGAGAATTTCAGCTCCCTTGATTTGTAAATGTATATGTCTAGAAATAATTTTTGTCTGTCTTTATTAGTTACTACTGAACTGAAAAGTACTTCATTGACCTCATCTGATGCAAGTGCTTCATATTGCCTCTTTCAAATATGAAAGCTGACTTCTCATAGAAAATGTCTCTTTTTGTGCATCCTTATTATCATTTTGTCTATTATTGTTTAGTAATGGAAATATTCCACTCTTAGGATCTCTTCTACTCCTACTACACTTGAAAAATTTCCTTTTTTATTGTTCTGAGCCCTGCAAGCAACACAATTTTTCCTTGAGGCCTTTATGAATTTTCTTTACATTTTAGCTTCTATTCCAGACAGAATACTGTCCAGAATACTCATAATTGGGATATTCAGTTAACATACTCTTAGTGCCGGCTGTACCTGGTTCAAATGAACTTCAGTACCCTACAAACATTGGGAATGTGTCCAGGATTGAGCCATTCCAGATATACTGCTTTCAAGCTTTTCAATTGCTAATATATCACTTTGAATAAATATTGTAACATGCAAAAGAGTAAGGGTTTTGACTGTGATGCTTCTATAGTGCAAAACATGTTCTAAAATTAAAAAATTACATGGATATTTTATGGTTAGCAATCCTCTTTTTATTTCTATTTTTGACCAACCTTTCATCTTATATCTGGCAAATTTTTCCTACTTAAAACAACAAAGACAAAGGATTTAGGGAATTAACATTTACTGATGGGGTGTAATGGGCTTGGGTTACTGGAAACAGATGTTTGTAAGGCTATCTGGAAACCTACAACTGCCCTACTCATGGCATTTTGCAGAAAGCAGCCTCAGTTTCTGTCCCAGATGCTAAGTCAGTTTGGTTAAATAGGAAACATCTCCAGATCCCTATGTGATCCTTACTCCTCATCATCCATGCTTCTCTTGAGGCTCATGTATAAATAATAAAAAAGGAAATATTGGCATTAGCTGGCAGTCCAAAAGCAGAAACAAGTCTGAACATTGCATGAACATTGTATTGATAAACATATTGAAGATATGGCCGTTTGCACAAGAATTTGACCCCTTATTATTATTATCACAATATCTTTTCCTAAAATTGCAGTGTGGCAAACCAAAGCTTGCCCTGTGTTACCAGTTCTTGAGCCTGGGCATTTAAGGTGTTTGAAATGCCTTTATTTTGCTGTGGTAATTTCTTATACTTCTTTCTTTGTCCCAAGAAAACATTCATCTTTTTGACAGAGATGGGAGAAAGTGAAGTATGAAAGTACTGAAAACCCCTATTCCTAATGCTCAAACACGCACAAAACCACGTAAGTAGTAGTCTGAGTAGGTATTAATTATAACTCTTTGAAATGTTTGCATGGTGTATTTCTTCTTTACCTATGTGCATACATGTGCATATTTATATGTATCTGCATATATTTTTATATATACACACAAAAATATGTACATGCATATAAATAAGTATAGATTGAGTGTGCATCAATCTGATATCTCTCTCCTTCTCTCCCTCTTTCCACATAAACTATTGGGAAATTTTAACTTTTCTTGGATAAAATTATGTCTATTTATTTATTACTTAAGTGTATTTTCAGATAAGAGTAGGCACACATCTGTTTTCCTGAATGACTTTTATCAGTTACACTTCTTACATTGCTCAGGGAAGACTATAAAACCTGGGTGTCTTCCAAACTGTCCTGGTCCATAGGAAGGGCTGTCTGAGGGACTGCAAGAACATGGTCCACACCGGCAAAGTAACAAGTGAAAGGATTTGAAATGGGCAGTGAGAGAACGTGTACAGGAGGTATCTGTCATTTTACCTTACAGAATCTCTCTTTATATTTTTCCTCTTTACATTCTAAACCGTAACATGGCTTGAACTTTTGTGGAAAAACCTATGCAAACTGGGATCTTGCAGCACAGATCATGTGATAAACAGGATGCCTCTCAGGACAATAAATCTGTGCTGGTGCATCCTGATGCAGAATTGGTGTTGATGCTAACATGTCATTTTCCCAAATGCTTCAGAGTCCTTTGGGCTTGCCATGAGGGTAAGGATTTATCTTCTAATCTCAGAACCACTTTTCTCTGTCTGGATTAGCCATGAGCAGGAAAGTCATTAACATTTATGAACTGGGGATTAATAACACTCCAGGGCATATTATATGGTCTGTTTATCCCCTGCCCAGCCCCTTAACCTATGTCTGATATAGGTAGAAAGAAATTGGTAGCACAAGCCCCTACTCACTTGGAAACTTAACTGAATCACAAAATAGCTGAGGTTGGAAGGGATCTCTAGAGATTGCCCAGTCCAACCCACTTGATCAAATAAGAGTCACCTATAGCAAGTTTCTTAGAACCATGTCCAGAGGGATTTTAAGTATGTCCATGGATGGAGACTACATAACCTCTTTGGGCAACTTATTGTAGTATTTGATCCTCCTCACAGTTAAAAAGTTTCTTCTTATGTTTAAATGTAATTTCCTGTATTTCCATTTACACCCACTGCCTATCATATGCAAACTTGCTGAGGGTGCATTGTCCCATCAGTCAATTAATTAATATAGATTTTGAACAGTATTGACCCCCATTATAGACCCTTGGGACACACCACTGGTAACTGTCCTCCATGGACTTTGCTGATCACAAACCCTTTAAGAACAGCAGTTAGGCAGTTTTCAGACCATCTCACTGTCTATTTAAACCAGCCATATTTCATTTGCTTGTCAATGGGATATGATGTCATAACACTTACTACAGTTGAGAGAAACAAGATCCACTGCATTTCCCTCGTCCACCAAGCTAGTCTTTTCATCATAGAAGGTTATCAGTTTTGTCAGGCATGATTTCCCCTTTGTAAATCCATACTGACTACTCCCAATCATCTTCTTGTCCTTTATGTGTTTAGTTTACATGATTATTTGCTCCATTATCTCCCCAAGGATAGATGTAATGTTGACCAGCTTACGGTTCCCCAAATCCTCCTTGATTGCCCTTCTTGAAGACAGGAGTGATGTTTGCTTCCTCAGGAACCTCCCCAAGTTGTCATGACCTTTCAAAGATTGTTTGGGAGAGGTCTCACAATGACATTGTCCAGGACCTTCAACATTTGTGGGTGCATCCCATCAGGTCCCATGTTCTTGTGTATGTCCAGTCTATTAAAATGTTCTGTAACTTGATCCTCTTCCACCAAGAGTGAATCTTCCTTGCCCAGACTTTCCCACTGCTCCTGGGGATTCCTCAAGGGCCTTGGGACTCCTGATGTTAAATCTGACCAGTAAAGACCAAGGGAAAAAAAGCATTGAGTATCTCAGCCTTTACCATGTTGCAAGTCCCCTGCCCCATTCAGAAGCAGGCCTAAATTTTCTATAAGTTTTCATTTTGTTGATGAAAAAGGCCACCCCTTACCTTAGAAATGTCTGCACGGCAAATTGCAGTTAGCATTGGAAACTGAAAGAATATTCTGACAAAATGCCACTATATGTTTACCTTACTTGGACATCCACCAGTTGTCAGTATTAGAGAGAGGATGCTCAGTTTGGTGGATTCCAATATGTCAAAATGTTGTCACACAGAGTCCTGAGGTAAACTTCTAAGGTGCTCGGGGCAAAATATCTGAAATGACTGGGAGATTTGCCATTGTTTCCAATGGAGTTGGGATTCAGCTCTCACCAATTCATTTTAGGAAATCTCTCATACTTTGATGTTATAAACCAAAGACCTGTGGATCAATCCATTATGGCACTGTGGGTCAAATTTGCAAAGTGTTTCGTACTTGTTAAAAGGACCTGCTTTTCTAAAAAGAATGAAATTTGGGGTGCTTTTTGGACACCTCTCCCATCATTAAAATCTGAACTTCTCAACCGAATGGAAAGATAAAGAGTGCTACTCCTTATAAGAAATGCCAAGAGTAAATATGATGCAAGAAGTTTAATCTTGGCATTTATGTAGGTACAAAATAAAGAAATAATCTCATCCTGAAGAGGTTTGTTGGTTTTCCTGTTAGTTCTTTTATACAAGTAATTTTGTAGGTCCAGATTAATTTCTGGTGCAAGTCTATGAAAAGCTCTGCATCAACAGAAGGGATAGATTTGTTGGTAATCTTTTTTTCATTCCAGTCAATGATAAGCCCAGCACTTTACTACTGTTTCTCTTTGTGAGTTAATACACAATATTGTATTTCCTCTTTGTATTTTCATTCTTCCTTTGTGTAGGCATTTGTTTTTTTCTTCTTTTTTTTTTTTTGTTAGAGTCCTCAGGGGATGAGGCAAAGGTGTCATTACCAAGAAAGCCTTCATTAAACAACTTTTTTAAAAAAAAAACCCTTAAAATAAACTATGTTTCTCCTTGTATTGAGCAACATTTTACAGCTAATAATTTTTGTTGTATTGCTGGACAGGTTATTGGAATTATTAGTAGCCAGGAGACAACATGTAATTATAATGATATAAATCACAACTGGATTGAGAAAGAGAAAGAGGAGAAAGGACAGAAAAGAGAAGAAAAGAGAGAAAAGACAATGACAACAAAAACAATGGACCGTATCTTTCACTGTTGTGAATCATATTTATGCTTTTATTAACAAATATAGGATAGTTTCTGGTCCTATTTGCTACTGTGTGAATCCAAAATCATTACAGAGCAGTTTTGAGGTCAGAATCAGGATAATGTGGGGGGTGTGAATGACACATATCCTCTTGTACACTAAGATTCTTTCTTGTTCTGCTTGCTCTGTCGGCTAAGGATAAGTGACATTTTCATTTGTATTTATGTGTTGTTTTTGGCTGCGGTAGAGTTAATTTTCTTCACAGTAGCTAGTATGGGGCTATGTGTTGGATTTGTGCTGAAAACAGTGTTGATAACACAGGGATGTTTTAGTTACTGCTGAGCAGTGCTTACACAGAGTCAAGGCCTTTTCTGCCTCTCACCCCACTCCACCAGCGAGTAGGGTGGGGGTGCACAAGAAGTTGGGAGGGGACACAGCTGGGACAGCTGACCCCAACCGACCCAAGGGATATTCCACACCATATGACATCATGCTCAGCGATAAAACTAGGGGAAAGTTTGGCCGCGGGCCTGCTGCTTGGGGACTGGCTGGGCATTGGGCAGTTAGTGGTGAGCAATTGTTTTCATTTGCATCACTTGTCTTTCTTGGGTTTTATTTCTCTTTTTGTTATTTTCCTATTCATTACAATTACAATTACAATTTTTCTTTTTTGGGGGGGGGTTAATTTCAATTTTCAAAATGTTCTTATCTCAACCCACAAGTTTTCTCGCTTTTACCCTTCCAACTCTCTTCCCCCCTTCCTGCTGGTGGGGAGAGTGAGCAAGTGGCTGTGTGGTGCTTAGTTGCTGGCTAGGGTTAAACCACAACAATTTAATATGTACTAAATGGTAAAAATAAACCTAGCTGAGGTTTCTGAAATTGACACTGTTAGCTGGCAATTCACGCGGTTGTAATCTGACATTGTATGCTTTTAGTGACAGGTTAACAGCAGTCTGATTTCTGTTATATGGCACCAAGCAGAGCATGGGGTCTGGTCCAGAACAACAGCACTGGGTACTCAGGAATACAAGTAATTTAAAGCTTATTGAGTTTTGAGAAGACTTATGACACGGAAAGAAACAAAATAAAATACCCAGAAGCCTTCCTATCCTATATTCTCATTAAAAAAAAATCTTTCACACTTTTATCCTTCCTCTGCACTGCTGTGATGAAGCAGCAGAATATATACCTGGTAGGAGGACGGTGAGCTTCCTCTCAGCAGAACTTCATCCTATTTTAAGACTCATGAGATGAATCCTCTGGTGGCACCTATTTTTCTCCACTGATCACAAAGATAGTCTAGATACTTTCTTAGAACTATTCATGTTTAACAGTAGATAACATGAACCCCACTTCATGTATCTACAAAATTGTTCACTCATGTTTTGACCAATACACTTTTAAAAGTAGTGCCTGGCTGCAAATGTGTTTTCTGTTTCACAAGAAATTACATTATTTCCATAGTGTTCACTCTTTTTAACTGGATAATAATAATAGAACAAATATGAAATTTACTTGAGAATGAGACTCTGAAATAAAATAATAATGATTTTTTATTTGAAACTTGCTTTTTCAAAGAAAGTGAAATGAATCATTGCAATGCTTGTGTTTGATTTTATACCCTATAAGCAGCTTTAAAATGATACAAAAAAGGTTGTACTGAAATGGAAACGTCTGAACATTCTGTTTCATTACAAGCTCATCAGAACAATCTTCTCAGATTTCTTCATAATGAAATTTTATTAGAATTGATAGATTTTCACACAAGCATGCAGTTTTGACAAGCATTTCCCGAAAGAAAGAAAAAAAGGTTGGTAAAGGGCATCTTGCTAGCTTTATTTTAAAATCTCTGTGTTATATTAAAAGAAAAAAATAAAAGATGAAAAAGCAACCCCACCAAAAATAGCTAATCAGTTCACTTGGGTTCTCTCTAGAGACTTATCTGCTATGGTTCTTCCACAGAAAGATTTAATTACTTTGTACCTAAAGAATATTTTTTCATTCAAGGATCTTTAACTTACATACAAACTTTTGTTCTCAAAACAGCTCCAAAGAGTAGCCTAGTATAGCTGTTCTTATTTTCCCATTCACATTCTAAAGATGTAAAATTTTAAATGATTTGTAAAAATGAAACTTGAGTTTGATGCAGAATCCAGATTGAGGTATTGCCACATTAGACACCATTGGGCACCCCTGCCTCTCTTTTTAAAAAATAAAATAAAATAAAATTCATCTTTTGTGGATAAATGTTACAGCTCAGCCATGTGCAGTATGAAGGGAGAGGTTGCTCTATCATGTTGAAGAATCAAAGAAATACTTATGAGGGGAAAAAAAAAGTGGAACATCCCACTTTTACTTCTCCTGCATAAATAATGCAATGCAAGGACAATTAGCGTTTGGAGAGTGGTTTCTTGTCATATGAAGCGCCACTTCAGAAGCCAAATGATATAGACAAGTCCCTATTACAATGGAAAACACAGTGGGACAAAGGAAAATATTTCGCTTCACTAGGTAAAACCTTTTATTTAAAGGCCAGCTACAAAAGAGACAATGATCTTTGCTCCTGGACACCTACTAGCCATTAATGGGAAAGTTCCTCTGAAAACATACACAAGCACTTACAACTTGGGCTCTAATGAGGGCTTTGCTGTTTGATGATGACACATCTGGCATGCTTTCAGAACTCTGCAGTCCCAATTATAAAGCTGTCCAGCAGGAAAACCCATTACAGATCTGAGCTGACAGACCTTCGAAATGAGGTTGAAGAAAAAAAGAAAAGAAGAGGCAAAGGAAAGGGGTTAAAGATGAAGAAAAAAAGGAAGAAAAGAAAGGAAAGTAAGGCTTGATTTAGGAAAAAAAGAAAAGAAAAGAAAAGTAAACGGTAAAATGCCTTTAAAGAAAAGTTGTTCCTAAAGCCCCCTATAATGTGACAGAGCTAATTTGTGCCTTCAAAGATCTAAAGAGCCTGCTAGCTGCAGGTGGTAAAGAGGTTACTTCTGGAATGGACTGTGGGCATCAGATAACATAACACAGAAAACTTCTGTCCCCCATGGAAAAGTTAATGAGATCAACTCTTTTAGGGTCCCCTAAAAGATTTCCTTCAACCTCACCCCATCCACATCTCATTCTTGCAGCCAAACAAAAAGTGTCTAGTTGAGTTTAATTGGCCAACCAATGCTTTGATAGCTGGGATTTTTTCCGTGCCCTTGGGGTTACTCAGTGTAGCAGAATTAGGCCAACTTGTTGAAACATGAAGGTCCTTTCATTCATTTTTTTGCTTTGTTTTGGAGGGTGTGTATGCATTTTAATTGCTGTTGAAAATCTAGGTTTGGCAATAAATTTCCATAAATAGCAAACCTTTTAAATCTGTCAGCTTTCTCAGTGTGAAGTCCCATAATTCCTAGTGAGATCCAAAGATTCTCCAAGGCAGCTCTAAACAAAATATAGAATGAGAAGTGGTACATCTATTTCATGATGTGGTATGATCTAATATATGTATGTAAGAGACACAGCTTCAGTGTTATAGGACTCAACTCTTATAGCCACAATGCATTAAGCATGCAAGCTATAGAGTCAAAACAGGGGGATGACTGCATTGCATGGAGCTGTGCCAAGATACTCTTTTTGTAGTACTTGCATCAAACAGTAGTCTCTGCACAGAAAAACTGTACAAAGTAACTATTCAGCAAATTTATTCCACGTTCCAGAGGCCACGATACTGGTCTCTGTCACAGAATGACAAAAGATCAGATATATAAAGCAAGAAGGAGACTACATAACCTTAAATATTGGTCTCACGTAGAGCTGCTATTTCAATAGTGTCCGTTAGCACCCTGATCACTGGGACAGTCTAGTCATCACTTGTCTTCCTGTTACTGGTTTGTGTTTGTAGCTTGAGCTCAAAGCATATAAACTGACCAAAAAGGTCTGAACGCAGGACATGCACAGAAAGGATGGACTGCAGTGCCTTTGGTCCCATCTCTTCTGTTCAGCCAGTGTGTCTTCTGAGAGCTTGGTTTGAGAGCACAAAACATTCTTGGATGCTCCCTAACATGGGAACTGCAGACCTTGGCCTCAGTCCATGCCTCCATGGAGGCCATATGTAAAATGGAAAGTCTGGTTTAGAACCCAGCCTTTCCCAACAGAGAACTATAGGTGTCTTTGTGTGAGTCTCAGCAACTGAAGCAAGTTCTCTGATGTACCAGCCTCATGATGATAAGACCTTCTTGTTCAAGTAATCACTCCAGGTGAAATGCTCAGCTGTCTAGATTCACTGTAGCTCCTTCCACAAACTCTGCTTTTCCCAGGTCTTCGTGAGTCATTCTCTTCCCTGTTCTGTACATCCTCCAGACAGAAAGGATTATTTTAGCCCTTTACCCACCTCTATTGTCATCTATTCAAGCCATTCACCCCTCTGTCAATGGGGTTAAAGGAAATAACCCCTCAGTGTGGGAGGCCTGGGAGTTTAATCTCTCCTCTTTTTCACCTCTTAGGATAATGTGAAAACATTTTCCTTCAGAAAACATGTTTATGCAGCATCAGCATCAAAAAACCATTTTCTTGTTTTCCCTAATGACTTTATCAGACACACAGCAACACAATGAAAGATGTTGTTGTTATTCCTTTTCCTTTCCTTGATCTTTATGTTTTCATGGAAACATCATTAGTGAGGATAATAGTTGTGCCAGAATATATTCAACACATGGGCCTGAAACTCTCATTCTAATGTATCGCTACAATGATCTTTTTTTTTCCTTTTTAAGCTCCCCAGCATTCATCAAAAGCCCTTTCAGAAACAGAAACCCTGGGTTACCCTTCTGCCATCTTTTAGAGGGGAGGATGTGAGAGACTTTCCTTTTATCTTTCCGTGTAGTGGGATTAGTATTTGCATAGGCTGGTAGAATCTGAAATATCAGAGACGAATTCAGTTTCTTGCTCTGTCTCCAACCTGCTTTGTGAATTCCTTTCTGCCTGGAGAAGGAGAGAACTTGGTCTACACCAGCTATGCTGACTACCAGTGTGATGAAATATGATCTCCCTCCAAGTGCTGGCAGAAACCCCTACTATAATTAGAAATAACATAAACAAACAACAGACAAAACCCAAACAAACAAATTAAACCCCCCCTAAATTCCACTATCTGTCTATCTAGTTATCTGTCATGGTTAACCTGGTCCTTTTATTAGCAAAGCTTTTTGCACTCAAAGGTGGTGATTACAGTACGTCAATCTAAGCCCCAGCTTTTCTAACGTAACAAAATCCACAACTAGGAACACTTTGCTGAGAGGTGCTACCGCCTTTCCTATGCTACCTAGAAGCTGCTGTAGAAAGCATGACTTTAGTCTCACTGAACAGTCATTTTTCAGGAAATTATAACCAGTTTTGGCCTTTTGCATCTCCATTTCTCTGTGAGATGTTAGCAGGGAATGCCTACAGGAAAATCAATATCTGAAGAAGACAACCAAGCTCAGCTGTGAGGCAGAGACAGTCCATGTCCTCAAGAGTTTAGAGACCCATCAGACATTGGAGACAGAGAGTAAATAAGGACATAATGTTACACACAGAGCAGACCCAGGAAGAAGAACAACTCAGTTGCCTGACTCCCAGTGCAACACTGTTTTTGTATATAGCACTTAGGGCATGTCTTCAGAGAATAAACTTCCATTAGTTTGTATTTGGAAGCTGTGTAACTTAAACTTTGTGTGAAAGAGCCCAAATAGATAAGCTTTACTTTTCAGGGCTTTCTAGCTTTCAGTCAGTCAGCAGAGTGGATTTATTGTCGCACAGGGAGGAAGCAGATACAAGTCTCTGCCATCAACTGTTGTATCATCTCCCCAGCCACAGGCTCTCCCTGATCTCTGAGGGCACCCACTCAGCCATACTCCTTGGCCATATGCTGGTGAGCATGTATGTATGGAATGGGAATGGCTGACTGTCATTTGAGCTTGCTGCAGTAGGTCTTTATTTCTTTAACTTTACAAGCTAGTTTGCAGAGAATTATGTATTTTTTGGGGGGTGTTATTTGCTCAAAGGAAAAGGTTAGAAATGCACATTATTTTTTTGAACACTTTCTCAACTGTTAAGAAGAGACTCCTGCAAGCCTTCCCCCTCAGCACTGAGCCTTTCTCTCTGTATATCACTGGAGTCCCCTGTTCACAGTTCATCTAGAAGAGAGTGAACTGCTCAGCCTCACTTCATAGCTCTCAGGTCCCAACTGAGATCTATTCATGAGATGCTCTACAGTACAAATCAAAGGACCCTTAGGGTGCTGTATAAATTCATAACAAGGAATAATCCATCCTCAACATTGCATGCAACAGCACTTTAAAAAAATAAAACACTGTAGAAAACGTTGGGGGAAGGCAGAACCACAGGGGGACTGCAGAATGGTGTTACAGAAACACCAAACCCTCCTAAGGCCCAGTGCTGTCAGGGTGCCTGAGCGTTAGGGAGTACAGGCAGCAGCTGGTCAGTCCCCTTCACAGAAGGGCAATGGAGGCACTGGGGAACGGTGGGTGGGATCCATCCACTTCGTCTGAGGATGTGCCCATGCGAGGAGTGGGGTTGTCCTAGGTTTTCTTTAGAGATAATGATGGGACTTGAGAGCCCAGCCCAGATCTGAACCACGTTCCAGAGGTTTCTCTCTCTCTCTCTTTTAAGTTGGGTGAGAAATAGGGTAGTTAATCATCTAAAGAAGCTAAATACCTAAAATTAAACAGGATGAGGTAGGCCCAAGGGCGTTACCCAAAATTAAAAACTATGATAACCCTCAAATTATGCCACAGTTTATCAGTCTCTGGAGTAGACCTTAATTCAGTTTTTGGTTACAGCCATTTGCCTCCTCCTGCCTTTCTCCTCTTCTGTGTTATAACAGAGAAATTATAAAACCCAGTAATGTAACCAGATCGTGGGACATAGCAAGGTGACTGGAAAACCTCCTTGTGTAAAGGAATCCTGAAGCAGTTTAAGACAGGTAGAGCTATGTTTATGCCTCACACAGACACCTGTCTCAGATATTGGAAACAATTGATTATCACTGACGAATGATTAAGATATGCTGCTCCTTCCACTGTGTGTGGCTCATTAAACAGTCCTTGTATGCTGAATTTGTCTGGAATAAACAGGTCTAGCTCAGAGGCTCTTCTAACCTGCCCCCAAAGCCAAAAGACTTTTGTGATAGCCCGCACACCAGTGAATCTGAGACAGAAATCCTCCAATTCCTTGCTCTTTCACTAATGCACTTTTGATGTGTCCACTGTTAATGTGTTACATCTCTGATCATAGCAGGTAGAAAAACTGGTCATGGACTAAGACTGCGTACCACCAAGTGCTAGTCAGTATTTCAAAATATGGAAGATTGTGTGTGTGTGTGTGCACGCGCTTTAAAATGTCTCACAGCTTGGGTTTATGCAGCAGTCCATATCCAAACTTGCTCAACTGTCTTTACCTGGACTGAATTTTGGCAGTTTAATGGCAGCACTACCTCAAGAGTTTTGAAATTTATCTAGGAATGTAAGCTCTAAGAATTATTTTCCTTGTGTGTTACCATTACTTCTCTTTTCAGTTCTGACAGAAGAGGTGTGGGGAAAAAAAGAAGATGAAAAGTTGACCTAACATATTTGAACCACCCAAAAATCTCAAAAGTGATTGGATCCATAAGACAAATAACAGAAGTAAGAATTGATATTGGAATGCCATGCCACCTTCAAATAATTATGAGATTGAATTAAAAACAATAACCTTTTTTTTCTTGTTTAAAAAGAGAAATCTATAGTTTTTGCTTTTTGCACAATCATTAAGTATTTAAGTTAATAATAAAAACATAAATAGGTGTTGCCCAGATCCCATGAGTTATAGGTTCATCAAGAACTAACAAAAGTGAGAAATGGAAACAACAATAGAGAACAGGCTTTATTACCACTCTAAAAGCTATTGTAGCTCCTAGGAGATAAGGAGCTTTAGGTATAAGCAAACAGGTTATAGGGAGTGCTGGCGAAATATTTAGGGGAATCGGCACTGAAGACCTCATCAAAAGTCCACTGAAGTCAATGGAAAAACTGCTATTAACTTCAGTGGGCTTCGAATTAGGCTTTGAGTTCAAGTGCTTTGACAGGGCTGCAGGGAAAGGATGAAAAAGAGCAGAATAATAAAGAATAAAGCAGTACTGGGGTGAATGACGTAGACTCCAATAGCAAGAAATAGCAAGGAAGTTGGGCTGTGGCAGGCAGCAGGGCTGAGGTGGCTGCAGAGCTGTGTGCGTGAATTCACACAACATCCATTCAAGCCATTTCTCAGATGCTCACTTTTCTGAGCAGTAAATTCGCTCAGCATTTTTTTTTTTAATATATATTAATTTATTTTTAGGAAAAGCAAAGCATGCTGTTGAATATTGGTGGCTTCAGGATGCTGAGTGGGAAGGTAATGATTTATAATACATTATAGGAGTGGGCATGATAAAAGTCTGCAAAAAGATGCTATTGCTCTGCAGCCTCTGGTCTCTGCATAACTTAAGCAACAAGGTGCCTCTTGCAGACTGCATGGTTTTAACCTGAAGCTATTACCAGCATTTGAGATAACATATTGTTTAATCCTTCTAACTCCAACATGAATCATTCAGAGGAATGAGGGGAGGAGGGGAAAGACGGAGGGGAGGGAAAGAGGACTCTCATAAGAATTATTATAAGTGTGAGCTGCAGGATCAGATGATAAGGCAGAAAGAGCTGCTGAGCCATCTGTGTCAGGAAGGTAGGATGCTACGTGACAGCTCTTGGGGATGTGTGAGCACACCTACCAGGCTGGGAAATGAGGAGCATACAGTGGCTTGCCCCTGGGCTTTGCTCTCTGTCAAGGGGTGTTTGAATCCCTGCCCGATGATGTCTCTTTTGAAGCCATTTATTTTCCTTCAGCAATGACCACTGCTGATGTCATTGGAGCACTGGAGTCTTTTCCCCATGGTGGGTCCATCTCCATGGTGAATCTCTCATTACTGCCAGTCAGGGCCACATCAGAGCAGAGCACGCATCTCACCTCTCATACCCTGCCTCTGGGATTAGACAGCCTTTGGGGCCTTGCAGTGTGTTTCAGGACTGAGCTGAGACCTCAGGGATTACAGCCGGGTAAACTCTTGGAGCAGACTATTTACATGCAATACCCACAGGCTTTCCTAAAGCAGTATAGGGCCAAAAATAAAAGTCAGTTGCCTTAGTCAAAACTATATGTCCAGCACTCTGGAAAGCCCTCTGTGCAAGAAGCACCGTCTCTCTGCCTTTTCATGGGCTCACTTTCACAGCCTCTTGGCTTATTTCTTTCTGTTTCAAGAGCACTATAGATTGCAACTCTTGGTACTCTTTTTACCTACAGGAAAGCCTCCATCTTACATATTCCTAACCTGTCAAGTACTCTAGTTTCATGGCTTTGACACAATCCAGCTGTTATACTGCAAAGAACAGCTTGTTTCCTCTTTTTGCTGAGCCTGAAGGATATTTTTTGGCCAAAACATTAGCTTTAATACATCAATACATTTAATGAGATTTATATCTGCATCCAAAATTCACCCATGGTGGCCTTTCAGCCTTTCAGGCAGGTGTTGGCAGCCTTGCGCTCTTGACTATTTGTTTGAAATTCAAGCTCGTAAAGAGTGTTTCTACTCATTAAGGTGACATGAATTAAATATTCCCTTGGAGTTTATTTGTGTATAACAAAGAAAATGCTTTTTTTTCCCCTGAAAACAGGAGAAACAAGCAGCAGCAAGTAGTTGGGTATCAGACATACAGTCCCTCTCTTCTTGGTCCTATTTGTGGCTTCTGAATGGAAAAAAGACCAGCATTTTCTTTCATCATTTTACTCAATTGACCCATTGATCTTAAATTGCTCTGCAGAGGAATCCTTGAAACCAAGAGATCTCTATTTTCTAAGTGACTTATGTGCAGATAAAACTTGCATATAAGATGTTTCTATTCATTTTGTAACACCTAAATCTAGGTGTCTGAATACTGAGTGTAACTGTCACTTATACTCTCTTGGACTGAACAAAATATTACTTTGGGTAGACATTCTCATGGAGATCTATTTTTCTGGGTTAAGAGAAGGAAGGACACAATTCCATGCTGGTTTCCCATCTTCCTTTCTGTCACTATTTCTCTTTCCCTTTCTGTAATGATATTTTCAAGGAAAAAAAAACATCAAAGTTTGAAACACAGGCTCATTTTAGCTCCATTATGATTGTTATTATTACTACCAGTAGTACTACTTAGCTTTTTATAGCTCTTTTTCTTGTATATTTCTTAGAGAACTTCATAAAACAAGGAAATGTTCTTATCCTGGCTTTCCTGAGGCACTGAAACACACAGAAAAATGAAATAATTTGCCAGCAGTTAAAATGGAGGTTGGTGGTGTGGCTGGAAATAAACCATAGGTCAGATGAAGAATGTTTCAATGGTCAGCATGGTAGAACAGCAGGTTCCAGAGTAAGGTTGTCAAATGTCTGGAGAAGTGCCCCATTTTGTATTGGGAATTGTTCTTTAAGCCAGAAACTTCTATTTCAAATGAGAAGAAAGAATATGGGGCAATGGGTGAAGGAAAAGTGTCATGTTAACAGGTAGGAAGAGAAAAGACTCTGGACCTAAAGGAAAGACAAAAATGATTGGAAAAATTAAGTCAGATACAAACAAAAAAATCTGAGAAACACTATTCTAGGTGATGTTACCTCTTATTAGAAAAGGGTATTCAGTCCAATTTTTTGGAGGATAGGGAAAATATTCACACACGACTCTTCAGCCACTTTATAGATACATAAACATTCATTTTAATTAGGCTGAAACCAGGATTTTCTCTAAGCATATTTCAATCCCTGAATCTCTGGTTCCTTTTTCAATCCCAGATATATTTAACAAAAAATAAAAAGGAGGGAAAAAAAAGGAAAAGAAAAACCTCTACACACTGCCAACTCCATTGGTATCAGTCACAAATGCTTACAAGGATTACAGCGCAGTAATGAGCTTTTGTACTACTGGTACATCTTTTAATAACTGCTATCTGCACTTCCAGTTGTAAGTGATAAGTGAGGCTATATTGTTAATGACAAAATGCCTCACCTTTCCTCTCCCCCTACCCTGATACTTCATCTTTCTCTGAATTCCTCAGCTGAAGGTTGGAGAGGAATTAGAGTTAATTCTGAAGCTGTTGCCTGAGACCCGATGCCGTTGTATGTGGCTGGTGTCTCCCAGCTGATCACAGGACTGAGCTCCTGCTCTGCTGGGTCCCTCTGGGCTGTGGCATCGGGCACTCGCACTGGAATGTGGTGAGGATGCCCAAATGAAAAACAGTGAAATGCTTCCTTTTGTGGTAGCGACTGATAACAGCAAGGAAGAAGAAAATGTAATAATAGTCGTCTTGTTTCAGCGGCAAAGAGAGCTGTGAAGGGACAGGAGGATCAGAGGGTGGGACTTAGGCAAAATGGCTTCAGCTTTCTGCTCTGCCTTCCCGTGTGATGATGGCCAAGGCATTATTTTTTCAGTGCCCCCTCTAAAGGAAGGTTAACATCGTTTCCCAATCTCACACGGAGGATTGGAAGGGAAAGGGAATGGGGATACAGTCATTCAGTGAATGTCAGGTCATTACTTACGGTGATGGAGATGTAATGTTGTGAAACTTTGCTGCTCTGGAGCTCTTTAAGAAGATATTAGACAGTGTCAGCGCCAGACCGCATTGCTCATCCTCCCTTGGGTGCAGCTAGGTCTGTGTCTTGTGATTCTGTAGCTGCAGCTACATCTTTATTTAAGCCTGAACTTCCCCTCTTAGCACCCTTTTTTTTTTCTTTCTTCCCCCCTGGAAGGAGAGAGATTTAAGTTCCATGGAGCTTCACAGAGGAGCACAGAAAGAGCCAGCTCACTTTACAGGCTTGCTTGGTCTCTGTTCATCTGGAGGTATCCGTTTCTGACATCACAGTCAGTATTGAGCCACGCTCTCTGTGGTCTCAGTCTATGACTGTATCCCTTCTCCTAGCATAATCTATAGTCTGTATTCATACAATCTGTGCCACCCTGATTTTCTTCCTGATCTCTCCGGAGTATAGGAACATTTCTATGTAAGGCTCAGAGGTCAAAGAGATGCTGGAGTGTTGTCTGGGAACCTCATTGAGCAATGTCCTCTAAGCTGTGGCTCTGATCTGGCTCAGCACAGCTCCGTAGTCCCAGAGAACTTGGTCTACAGCATGGCAAATTGCATAAGTGACAAGGGTGGAACAGATTCACTTAGGAAGAATAAGAACAAAACCATAAATACGAATAAGAAAGGATTTGGCTTCTACAGAGTTCATAATGACAAATAAATGAATGAAACCTTCTGGAAAAGATTTTTCATGGGTAGCAAGCAGAGGTACCACCCATATTTGTACCAGTTGAGCTGCTCATCTTGTCACCAAGTCTTAATAAACGCCCTTTATTCTTTAAATGATATAGAGCTGGCCAGAAAATGGAACTTTCAGTAAGATTCCAAGTCTTAAACACCTTTTTTTTTTTTTTTTAGTTTTAATTTAGAACAAAATGTAGTCTGGAATTTCATGCAAAAAAGAATATTTGCAGAGGGAAATGTCAGAAGCACAGTAAACACAGCTATCACTACCACCTGGAACTGTTTAGAAAAATTTCCATGGAGAATTTTATCAAAATTAACACATTCCAGAAACATTTTGGTTTTGCTTAAATGGCATTTTCAAGTGGAAAAAAGTTGTATAAAAATAGTTTGAGCAGTTGTATGGCTTATTTTCTTTTATTTTTTTCAGTAAACCCATTTGCTTGGATTTTTGAAACTAGAGATAGAAGAAAATCACTAGACAATGTAAGTGTGGATAATAATCCTACCCTGGGAGAGAAATGGAATATTTTAATAATGTGAGGTCCTTATGATCTCTGCCTGCTAAGATTATATGGTAATAATATTTTTTGATGCAGAAACAAGTGCAAAGTCTTTACTGTACAAAATGTCATGGAGTAGAAACAGTGCCATGTGATATCAATACGGGACCTGAAAAACCATTTAGGAATGCCCCCCTACAAACATCCATAAACATACTTGCTTCAAATCTATCAAAACATTTTGTTTAAAAATATACATAATTCTGTTTATGTGGGCATTTACATATTTCATATGAAATAAAGTAATTTTATTTGTGCAACTGTATTTTGAAATGTTAAATTTAAATATTCCATTCAGATGTTTGAACAGAACACGTAATGCTCGAAGTTTCTCCTAATGTACTTCAAGCCAAAATTTTCAGCAGTATTTCATACACATGTAGATGTACATGCGCGTGCACGCACACACACACACACACAGAGTACTTCTATTGAAATAATGTTTCTGATGGAAATCAGTTTTAAACATTTTTTTCTGACCAGTTTCACTGAAGAGCTAGAGGGTAAGAAATGTTCCATGAGAAGAGGATAAGTGAGTAGTGCTATTTCTCCAGAATATTCCCCGAGGATTTCATGTGTCAGGCTGTTCTTGGTCCAAAGGCAGTGTGTTTGGGCATAATAACTCTCAATGGGTTTTTACCTCATGCCATCTCTTTTTTAAACCCATAGGAAATTTGGCATAACACAACATCCTGTGGCAAGGATTTCCAAGAAGTACTTCCTTTTGTTCATTTATAAATTCCCATCTACCAGTTTCATTTCATGCCTTAGTTCATATTTTGAAAGATCTAGTGAACAAAGTTTTCATAGATCCTTATCATATTGTCTCTCAGTCATCTCATCTTTTAGGCTTTGGAGTTTTGTGCATGGATGCTATTTTATATCTGTGATCTTTCTTGGTGTTTTTTTCCTATATCTTCTCCAGTTCTCTTACTTGCTTTAAGAGATGAGGAAAAGTAGAACTGCACACAGTGTTGTGTGCAGGGGCGCTGCAGACTTGCAGTGCTTTTCTCTCTCTTGCATTCCTAAATTTAACTACAGGTGAGCTGGTATTTTCTTAGCACTATCTTTTATCATCCCAAGACCTCATTTCTAAATAGTTCTAAGCCCATCATGGCATAAATAAAGTGAAGATTTCTGTTCCCATGTTCATCAGTGAAACTTGGGACTGAGTTCTTTATGTGAGGAAGAAGGAAAATAAGGGACAAGAAGTTCTAGGATATAGTAATACCTCCAGATAATAATCCTAGGCAAGAGGTTCAGGGTGAAGACCCTCATAGAAAGCTGTTATCTACAAGAAAGGCTGAGTGAGCTGAAAGATGATGAAGAGCCTGATGCCAAGGGTATAAATTGTCAGAGAATAAAAGATAGGGAAAGGTTAAAAAAGGAATTAAAGACAGACTAGCATTGTTTGGAATCATATGTCTAGAAAGTGGTCTGCTAAAGGAGAGCACTGTGGTGAAAAATTTTTTTTTTTTTTAATAAAAGCGATCACCATGATAAAAAATAAAATTCAACATAAAGTCTGCTTACCCAGGGAAAAAGAAGAAACTGAGGCAAAAAAAGTGCCAAGAGCTAGACACTGTCAACTCTGGTGCAGAGCTGGCAGTTCATTTAATAACTTTCAAGCCTATGTCTTGGTATTACAAGCTTTAAAAGCTCCATCTGAAAACAATCGCTATTAATAACCCCCCTGCTTTGCAATATGAAAGCAGCAGGTACAACAGTGAGACACCTATAATCCCCCCATGTTAGACAGCAGCAGAACAGCACTCAGCCAACCATGGAGAAGAATCCTATAAAAATACCCAAATCCACCTCTCCATGATGGATGGTCTTTGTACAAGCACTAAAGTGTATTCCCTTTAGTACCACTGTCTATTGATGCTGAGCTACTAAGTAATCTGAGGGAAACTAGGAAGCGATCACCATGATAAAAAATAAAATGGATTGGGGATAAAGCTGGAATTTCGTCAAAACCATCATGATCAGAACAATATTGCCTGAGAAATGGGGAGCTTTATATCTGTCAACATGTCAGTGTTTGGACAGGAAACCAAAGCCTTGGAGATTGGTGTCAGAAGAGGGATCTTTTTCTTCCATAAGCACCATGCATGTCCCAACATGAAATACAAATGCAATCTTGCTGACTAGAATTCATGACAAGAAGCTCCTGTGAGAATAGTCTGAAACCAGTAAGACTGCTCAGATATTCCTGGAAGACTTCTCATGTATTCACTAAGCATTTACTCAGCCTTTACTCATGAAATACATTCTGCTAATTCATAGGACTCTTTTCTGAACAATTCAGGATTTATTTCTGAGTTTCAAATTGAGCCAAATCCTGCATACCTTGTGTGAACTAACGAGAAGGAATCATTAATGCTGAGAGAATGACTCACAGGATTAAGGGCAACAGATAGGATCAAGACCTACACAAGGACTAAGACTAAAATCCTTATAGCATTAGTGGGATCTAAAGCAGATTGAAAGAAGAATTAAAAACCGGGAAAAAAAAAAATCAGGAAAGATGTGTTGACACTGTGATTTTGATCAAGAAAAACTGTCAGCAGTCACACAGGAAAAAGTTGACTAGTTGGGTTTTGACAGCTGGGGCCCACCATATTTCTGAATAGTATCGACACAGGGATGAATGTCCAAGGCCAGAATCAACCATTCTGGAGGAATAATAGCATGATGCCAGGAAAGAAAAGCGGACTGAAACTTATTTCCTCTCTGCATGTGTATTAGGGATTCAAATCAGGGAAGAATAATAAAGTTACAGAACAGGTGAGATTGGAAGGCACCTCTGGAGTTCCTCTAGTCTAATCCCCAGGTCAGAGCAGGGTCACCTTGAGCAGGTTGCTCAAGACCATGTCCATTTGGGATTCGAGCATCTTCAAAGATGGATACTCTACAACCTCTCTGGGCAACTGATTGCAGTGTTTGACCACCCTCGCAGTTAAAAAGTTCCTTCTCATGTTTAAACAAAATTTTCCGTGTTTCCGTTTGAGCCCATTGCCTCTTATCCTGTCACTGAGCTTTCTTTACTCTTTTACCTCCTAAGGTATTTATACACATTGATATAAGATCCCCCTGAGCCTTCCCTTCTCCAGGCTGAACATTTCCAGCTCTCTCAGCTTCTCTTCATATGCCAAATGCTCCAGACCCCTCATCATCTTTGTGGCCCTTTGCTGGACTTGCTCCGATATGTCAACGTCCATATTAGGGAGCCCAGAACTGGATCCAGCACTCCAGATGTGAGCCTGCTTTTTCTGCGCTAGAACCACATTAAGTCTCTAAACAGGAAAAAAAACTGTGGAGCAAGATTTCATAGGCTTTTATCAGGATGATTTAAAATAATTCAATAGAACCACTGGGAAGAGATTGACAGAGAAAAAGAAAGTGAAAGTCATGTGAGCAACTCTTACATCTACGAGGGGAAATAGTGTCCACTTCCTGTTAAAATGTTTTTGGAAAGGAGTTGATTGAAAACACAAGATTTTTGAGGCTTCCATTTTTTTGAAGTCTCCAAAGGGACGTTTGTGAGCAGTAAACCTAGAGTTCAGCTGCTCTGAACTTGATCATTTGCTGTAGAGAGCTCCAGTGCCTTTCATGAGAGTATTGTCTGGCTAAACTCTGAATAAGACCCTTACAGGGTACCCTTAGCACCTTTAGCAGTTTAAAAAACTTTTGGGGATGGGGAAGATTTCCCTAGGCTGAAATGCATCTCACTCTCTGAGATGAATAGATTTTTTTTGTTCACAAAATGCTTTAAAATCTCTAGGTTTGAGTTATCTGCGACTGGGGAATTGCAAGTACTTTTCATGCCTGAAGACCATTTCAGACACTTTGCTTGTGCACAAATAATTCAATGTTTGGGAAACCAAAAACTTGGCATGGAGATCATCTGCAGCAAGGAGCAAGAGACCAGCTTCTTAAAGAAAGGAATAAAAGGACTAGAAATAACAAAAATGGAAACATTAAGGCTACAGGGCTGGACAGCCTTTTTCTCCTAGATGATGTCATGACTCAAAGGATGAGACACATACTCTGATAAGAGGAATACCAAGAATTATAATAAGTATTTGCCAGCTACCATCTTTGAGGGTTTAAGAAAGAATATTTTCTTGGGGGCAGGTTATGCAGTAACCTGTAACAGCCTTTTTTCGTTTGGGTTTGGGTTTATTTTTGTTTCCTTGTTGTTTTTTTTTTCTTTTCTGTCTTGTGTTGATGCTTACATTTTTTCTTTGAGGCAGGCAAGTTTCTTGTTGTGTGAGACAGGACACTGAACCCGTTAACTCTTGTTCTGACCCACCAGAATGAGTCCTGTGTTCCTCTATTATACGTTATCTATTTTTGTTCATATGGATTATCCAAATAAAGTCAATGGATAGAAAAGCATGTACAATCATCTGTGCTCTGCAGATTGGATTGGATTGGATTCAGGTCACCTAGCCTTTTCACATTTAAATGCCTTCTCTAAGGTGGCTCACCTAGTTCTTCCAGTACTCAGCAGACGGATGTAGGCAGTGATCTATAGGTTCAATCTTGGAAAGTGGTGTCAACCTAGGTTGAATCCTCTATTGCTCTTGCCGTGTTCCTTCCATTGATATCACCACTGCTTAAGTGATTAGTGCAGGCTAAATCACTAGTGATGTGAAATCTACCCCAAAACTTGCATAAGTGTATAACAAAGAATGACTTCATATTAAAAGGTGATAAGAGATCTAGCTGCTTTCTGGAATGTCTGGGTGTGAGAGGATAATGAAATAAACACCAGTGAGGAAGAATAAATTATTAGGTTAAAGGACACAAGAGTATCTGGAGGTAAATTAGCAATGAATAAATGCCGGATGGAAAGGGAAAGAAAATTCNAAAAAGTTTTGGGCTTGTATGACTCAAAGGATCATGGGTTATGTCTTAATGCCATTCTTGAGAAATAAGCTCTGTCAGGAAATCTTTGCATTGAACTGCAAGGTATGATGGAGATAAGGTGGGGTGTTTCACATGCCTCAAATTGGTTAAGGATAAATTTAAGCTTGGTCCTACATATCAGTGTAGAGATCTTACATGATACAATATGAAGAAATGAGATCAGCAGAGTAGATCTGAGCAAACAATTCTGCTTTGTGATGTGCATGTTAAAGTCACTGGGAAAAGCAAAATTCTGAATTCCCTGACTTTTATGCATATCAATTTTGTAGCTCTATAGTTGTATTACTTTGAATTTATTATGATTTGGAGATTGATTTTTATAATGTTTTCAACTGCTATTTCTTTTAGACCAGAGTTTGGATGCTCAGTACACAATCCCTTTTCACTGCAGAAACCATAGCAAGATCAGTCTGTGTAACTATCATGTACAGGAAATTAGGATAGAGAGTTTTCATAATTCGTGGGCTTGCATACAAATCTCCAATTTCTGGAACACAGACAGCACTTGCCTCCCTCAGAGCTGAAGATAAAAGCCTGTGAGTGATTCTGAGGTGCTAAAATATGAGGGAGACAAGGACCAGATAAGAATCTTGGTAGATAGGATAGACAGATATAAACACTAACCCTGGATAAGATTTCAAGCAATAATCTAATCAATAAACATATGGGCAAATGAAAATGCAAATTAACCACAGAGATATAAATGTTCAGGAAGAAAGAAAGATTTCTGTAATACTTACCTGTATCACATTGACTTCAAGTAGCCCTTAAGTGGAACTGACGGTATTACAAACACAATAAGCACTTCTAGACAAACTGGAATAACAATCACTTCAGCAGCCTAGAAGCATTCACAATTCTGCTGTTGTCAACTTTTTCAGTGGCTTTAATTTTCAATGGTAAGCACAACTCCTATATAGTGTTGTCAAAACCGCAATGAAGTTATGTCATTGAATATTAAAGCGCTGGCCTGCGGAATGCCAAACACACAGATTTGAATTTCATGCTCTCTACTAAACATCAAGACAAATATGTCTAATTTCATAAAAACCTTGCCAGCCCAGAAAGGCTGACAATCAGGCCCAGTGTTACCACTTTGCCAGCTGAAACAGGAGTTTCTACTGTAAAAAAGCTCTTCCCAGGAGGTCAGAGGAGGGGAGAAGAAGGATGGGGTTAGAATTCACGGATGCAGCATGAGATCAAAGCATAAAGAGGTCGGGGCACTAAGGGTACAATTCATCACTGAACAGAAAATGCATGTTTGTATATGAAAATGTTCTCCTTGTGCTGTTTGGAAGAGGTTGGGAGGCGATTCAAGAAGTACATAAGGAAATTGGGATATTTACCCCAAAAGATAGGGAGTTTAACTTGCTGTGGAGTTTTCCTGATTCCAGGCTTGACTTGTGAGCCATGGTGGTGACTTGTTCAATAGGAGGAGCAACACACTTGTGCTCCTCACCAAAATCCAGATGGTTGCTGCCTCCCTCGTCCTTTCTTCCAATGCTACCTTATGCTCCAGGATGTACTCAGGGCCCCTGCCTCTCCCTGTCTTTCCATGTCTTCATGAGACTAGAGATAACTTGCGGTAATCTTTTGGGAGCCTGTAGTATCTCTGTTAAATCTACTTAGTTCTGATATGTGCTTTCCCCTTTGGGGTAGGTTTTATTCTGTGTGCCGGATTACAAACAGTAGTGAAGGGCTGTGACTACTGGAAAGACTTGGGAGGCCATATGAACATGAACTTCATGGTAATCTCTAGACTAGCAAGGTAGTTTTCTTCTGGTATGTTTTCTAAAAATGATTGGTTTGACCTTGAAAGTAAAATTTTATGCCTGCTTCTATTGGATAAAATGCATCTATTCAAGGAATAGATGCCCAAAGCTTACCAATTATACTCAGATGCTCAAAATAGTCTGGACACTAATATTCTGGACAGAATGAGTTCCATGCTGAAGTATTCCTGGCAGGCAACAAAATAGAGAAAATTAATTGCTCAGTCTTATTTGGTCTACGGTTTATAGATAGCACTGTGGAAAGAAGTGTTCACTGTGCTGGGTTTGAGCTCTGTGACCTCTCCAGTCTGAGACTGACTAAAATCCACAAAACTCTTTCACCAAGGTATCCTAAAGCTTTGAAAATTAAAAATCATTAATTACCCTGACTAGTTTTATTGCCTAACAAATAATCAACAATTATAATAATTAATGGGATGGTTTTTCTTGTTCCATAGAGCACCAAAAGCATATTAGAAACACCACATTTCTCCCAAAGTTACACTGGTTTCAAGATATTTCCCTCTGATTATTTTATTTCCTTGGGGGGGCATCTCTATGCTCACAGAAATCTTTTTGATGCTCTGTTTTACCAGTGCTTATGCCCTCTGAGATCTTGCATTATTAATAATACTAATTATTGCAATTATTTATTATTAGATGAAGGATGAGAGAGTTTCCAGCAATTCACAAAGCACAGAAGAGGATGTAAGCCTTATCCTGCAGGGGTTGTGGTTGAACTTTCAGACCCCTGTGTAGTGAGAAACCCCTGACAGAGAGGAATTGTACTTAGTAAGAGCAGCTGCTAAATGGACACAGAAAATAAATAAATAAATATAAAAACCTCACACATTGCTGGACTTCTTACTCAAAAGGTCACACCAGGGGGGCTGAAAAAAAAAGTATAATTGATGGTATAATAATCCAGAATACAGATCAGTATCTGGAGAGGATGATTAACATCTGATAATTTCATGAGGTATACTTCAATTTTCTGTAGAAGATGTCATCTCTCTCTTCTGGGGGACAGGGAAGAGCCTGGTCACAAAGATGCAGGTGTACTGAAAGAATAACTATAGCTCATAGTGTGCACTGTTATGCAAGGTTTCTGAGCTAGAGAGAAGATAAGAGAGATGCTATATCTGCAGATGCAGAATCAGAGCTCACAAGCCAGTAGGAGAGACAGAGTTCAGATACCAAGCAGCTTAGAATAATGACCCAAGATGATGCAAGGTCATAGCATAGTCTGACTGGCACAACAAACTGTCCTAGTCAAAAAGAAAATTTCACATTTTAGATTTGCAACAAAGCCTTTTGTTGTTATGTAAGATAATGAAAGCTCAGAAATGGATGATGGTGCTTTGAGAAAAATCATCATTAGGGAATGTGATGTTGAGGAGGGAGCATGCTCTCTGGAAGGCTGGCCCATCACATCTCCTGTATTTTTCTGATAAACAGAGAAGGACACCTGTGTTTCTTTTCCTGTAACTTAAAAGTGGAGGTCTCTAACTCATCTAAGCGGTGAAAAAAGAGCTTAAGCAGATCTGGATGTACTTGGTTTTATATTTATTTTTCTAATTCTCCCTTCTAATTGTTAAGTAGATGTCTGTTCATCACTATGTAACTCTGATTAGATAATTTAAATGTATTGGTCTTCACATGGAACTGTAAAGCAACAGGTAGTTGATAAAGTATTGTGTCTTCAGCTTAGTCTAAAGCTGGAGAAGCACAAAATGCCACCTGGAAACTACAGAACGCATGCAGTACACCTAAGAAAAGCATGTGAGGAGACCAGACAGAGAACACAGACAAATTGTTTCTGTAACTATGACAGTGATGTTAGTGATTTACAGATTTTAGGTATTATTACTCTCTTTAAAAGATGTGTGCTTTCCCTGAGCTTTTCTTTCTGACACATGCCTTCCTACCCAAATGTACAGCAAGTGATTTTTATATCTGAAACACATTCTATGGAATAAAGAACAACAGATGTACAATTGGAAATGGATCCAATCCAAAAGGCTGCTTCTGAACATCTGACTCAGGAACCTTTTTTCTTTTTTTCATTTTTTAATTAAACCAATCCAGAAACAAACTTTTTTTTTTTTTTCCACGTGGACCTACCCTCATTCTGCTGTGTGCTGAAGGAGGGAGGAGTCCTACTTTAGATTCCAAATGGCTTAATGCCAGCAGAGTATGTATTAGATACAACCACGGAAAAATAGCATTGCAAAGGGTCTTAAGAGGGTGTGTAATCCATGTTGTTCTTCCCCGAAGGCAGGATCCACTACTTAATCCATTTGCAAGAGAAGATTGTCTATCTCTTGTTCTCAGTAATGACCAGTGATGTATTGCAAACCATGTACTTATATATATTACACCAGAATTTGGAGAGTACAGGTCAGATTAAAGTCTCACTTGCTGACACTGTGCAAACTCATAAGAAGCAGCAATTCCAGTTCCAAATAGCTTTCAGTCTCAGTAAACAAAGCAGCCAAGGGAAAGAGAAATAATATGTCATCATGCTTATTTTATATGAAATTTCTAATTTTTTAGCATTAGCCTAATCCATCTTTTCTTAAGGCTGATAGTAAATTTCCAGCTGACCACAACTGGAGTTAACAAAAGGCACTACAGATTGCACAGAAAATATTCAGAAAAAACAAAAAGTCCATATGGGACTCCTGTATAACCCAGATCTCTCACATCTCAAAATGGTGACAAAGACTTCTATACCTAGCACGAAAGTTTTGTCTCACTGCACATTTACAAAAGAAAATGGTGCCTTTAAAAATAAATAATAAGAAAAAGCATAGCACATGATGGAGTTTTCCCAACACAGCATGCAGCTGTGGAGCCGAACAAGCTTATCCACATTCCCTGAGCGATGGTTTATGTTTTGACATTGACTAAGTCATCCATGCTCAGGGCACAAGCACTCAGACAATCTCCATCACCAGTTTCCCATTAGAAATCTTGATCTCTGCTGAAACAAGCTCAATTCCCTTCATTATTTCCCAGCCGACAGACGGCTTGAGAGGGAGGATATTACAAGTGTCAGTCTCTTTGCCTCCGGACAGGCCATGGATGACACAAGAAGGAGAGAAACAAACAAATAAAAAATATCTCTGTTTATTGTGGCAACTTTTTAACGTGTTTGTCATACCACTATGCTTCATTCGTTCTCCCAAAACTAGTTTACCAGGATTATATTCTTGGAAATCCTTCAGCGAAAGTGTTCTCTCTCCCCTTTTTCTCTGATTGTTTGTTAGGCTCTTGTTATTTCACTGAAAGAAGGAGCTGGCAATCCATCTTGAAGAGCTACTTTGTTATTAGAAGGAGTTATAGAGCTCTTCAAATTAGTCATTGTGTAAAATCTAACAAATATTTTTGGGAAGGGTGGTGTTTTCTTACTAAACAACACAAAGAACAATAAGGTAAGTCTTAATGTAGACTTTTCCATAAGTATCTTCAGAAGGATCATTTTATTTGTATTATTTTGGCAATGGGAGGTGAAATGAAGGTCTGAAAGTTAATGAGAATTGTCATAGCTCCATTAACCGCAGTAGAGGTATGGTGCTTTGTGGTAAGAGTTTGTCATAAACATAGTGAAGGATAGTCCCTGACCTGAACAACTTACTTTTCAAAGGCAGAAAATAGACAAAATTGAGAAAAAGCATGAAGAGCAAAAACAGTGTGTGTTTTCCACTCAACACAATCAGTATCGGTCATCTGATGTTCTGAACGTACGTGCAACCATTTCCTCGTTCTCTACTCTCACCCATGTGCGTTTGTGCGTATATCCCACAGCTTTCTGTGTGGAGGTGGTCCAGAACTCTTCTTAGTCAATCACATTAGAAGACCCTGTAGCTATGTCAATACAAGCAAATCAAACATTTATTGGTCCATTCCTTGATACTGAGTCTGAATGTCATGAAATGGCCCTCATCCATACTATAGCACTTTCTTAGCTTTCAAAACAAGTTTTAACCGCCTGTTAAGAATGGTTCCTGACCCATACTAGACGCCCAGATCATGTCAAGGAATAGTTTTGGAGTCTGACAATTATTGTAAGCCAAAACCATATCAGGAACTGTTCTAACTATTTAGTAGTATCAGTAGTCATGTTATAATGCCCATGAAAGTTCCCAGACTGTTTTATTCATTAACATAGCCATTCCCTATCTGTCCCCTCAGGGAAGCTGCGTGATGACCAGTGAAACAGCATCAGCACACAGGTAAGTTTTATTAAATGCATATAAGTAAGACCATCTGAGAAAAAAGATAATAAAAGATTGGTAGTGTGGGGATGTGACTAAGGTAGTTATCTCCAAAGAGGATCTGTAGCCTCTGGAATATGAAAATATTAGAATCATAGAATCATAGAATGCTTTGGGTTGGAAGGGACCTTTAGAGGTCATCTAGTTCAACCCCCCTGCAGTGAGCAGCGACATCATCAACTAGATCAGGTTGCTCAGAGCCCCGTCCAACCTGACCTTAAAGGTTTCTAGGGATGGGGCCTCCACCACCTCTCTGGGCAACCTGTGCCAGTGCTTAACTACCCTCAGTGTAAAAAATTTCTTCCTTATATCCAGCCCAAATCTACCCTCCTTTAGTTCAAAACCATCACCCCTTGTCCTGTCACAACAGGCCTTACTAAAAAGACTGTCCCCATCTTTCCTATAGGCCCCCTTTAAGTACTGAAAGACCACAATAAGGTCTCCCTGCAGCCTTCTCTTCTCCAGGCTGAACAACCCCAACTCTCTCAGCCTGTCCTCGTAGGAGAGGTGCTCCAGCCCTCGGATCATTTTTGTGGCCCTCTTCTGGACCCGCTCCAACAGCTCCATGTCCTTCTTGTGCTGAGGGCTCCAGAGCTGGACGCAGTACTCCAGGTGGGGTCTCACCAGAGCCGAGTAGAGGGGCAGAATCACCTCCCTCGACCTGCTGGCCACGCTTCTTTTGATGCAGCCCAGGAAACAGTTGGCCTTCTGGGCTGCAAGCGCACACTGCTGGCTCATGTTCAGCTTTTCATCCACCAGTACCCCCAAGTCCTTCTCCGCAGGGCTGCTCTCAATCCCCTCATCCCCCAGCCTGTATTGATAGTCGGGGTTGCCCCGACCCAGGTGCAGGACCTTGCACTTGGCCTTGTTGAACCCCATGATGTTCACACAGACCCACCTCTCCAGCCTATCCAGGTCCCTTTGGAAGACATCTCGTCCCTCAGGCGTGTCAACTGCACCACTCAGCTTGGTGTCATCTGCAAACTTGCTGAGGGTGCACTCAATCTCGCTGTCTATGTCATTGATGAAAATATTAAACAGTATGGACCGCATTAAAAATTAAACCAGTTTCCCTTAACTGTTGATGCTCAACATTTTGATGAAAATTTTCATTAAAAACTAATCTTTTTTAAATATATTAAACAAAACCTCTAATAACAGGGAACAGAATCAAAACATCAACATTTTGGAATTAAAAGAAGGAGGAGAAAAAAGAAATACAGAATCATTGATAAGAGAAATGATGCAAGATAAAATAAGTCAAGGAAAACTAAGGGAGGATGGGTGTAATGTCTCTAGAAAACTAGTAATGACCTGCTAGAGGATGAAGGAGAAGGAGGTGTGTTTTACTTTATTGTGTATTTCTGTAGAGTGCAGTAAGAGAAAATTCTACCATCTGTCATCTTCAAGAAATTGGCATGCTATGACATTGGACAGGTTTGTTCATACTTCCAATCTGCTGCTCGCTCATTTCTGCTGAACATTTTTTTCTCCACTTCTCCCACATACTTTTTATTTTTATCATTATTATTATTATTTGGAAGTTGGATCATGTTCCATTATTTTTCTATAGCTTGAATTCTTCAAGCTAAAATAAAATAAAATAATAATAAAAAAGAACAATCTATAAAAAAATCCTAGACTGCCTCTATTACCTGGCTTGATCTTTCTTTTTGATTTTTCCAGATGTCATTTAGGTATATTTTTTAAGGTGATTAGTCTTCTCCAACCGACTGTTTGGGATACAATATTAAATGAAATGTGTCATAATGAACATTAATGTAACATTAATTTTTACTTACATTAAAATCCGTAAGGCAATATATATGAAATTTATGTAAGTAGGGTGTATCTCCTATTAGGGAAAGTGTATTTCTTCAGGGTATAGCAGGAGAATGTCTCTGTCGGAAGTTACAATTGCAAATCCAAAAGACAGGATTCCTTGCTATATGTCACAGAAAGCTCTAGATGTGGGATTTACCTAACCCACCTGGCCCAGCTGGGTGATATGTGGATATCAATTCTCAGCTGATCACTCAGAGTCTACAGGTCATCTTGGGAGATCCCTGTCTCCATTGTATGGTCCAAAGTGAAGACATTAAAAAGGAAGAGCTTATCATTTTTCACTGACAACCAGGAGGACTTAGACAACCATCTCAGGGTAGAGTTCTACCTTTTAGACTGTAACTGTTAGAGTAGACAAATCTATTCCCAAGTCGCATCAAGAGCGCCAGGTTCCTAAATTGGCCAGGTCAGGGATTTGAGAGGGGAAAGCTTGAATATTGTGGCCTCATATTCCAAGATGTAGATTCAATTTCCTTGATTTCCTTCAAACAGCACAACAGGTCCTGAATAGAAAAAGAAGTCCTGAATAGGGGAAAAATAAAGGCTTTTAACTCCTGCAGCTACAAAAGTTTTTCTTAGAATTCATCTCCTTTCTTAGAATTCACCTCCTCCTTATTCCAGATTTCTAATGATTGGTGTATTTTCATATTTCAATCACAGTTTAACTAAAAAGCAGACTTTAGGAATGTCCACACGGCTTTCAACAGAAATTTTAGAAAAAATGTGTAGCTTCAAGGTGAACTAAGTTGTTTTGTGGAAAAAATATACAGGAGTAGAAAAAGACGCAAACTCTAAATTGCTGAATTAAGCAGGTCCATATGATACATAAACATATCTGAAGTAGGTTACTAAAAGAATATTCCCTTGGTGTTTCAGTAAAATGGGTTTTCAGCATTAGTAAATTTATTTATGGGCCAGATTTCTTATTGGTGCAGATTGGGATATTTACATCAATTTCGGTGAACTGAAATTATTATAATTGTAATTATATAATTAAATGAGGAACTAATTTTTTGAGGGATGGATGTTTGTTCAGATTAGGGAATATTTTGTGTGTTTTTTTTTTTAACCTGAAGAGAAAGGGTGACGATTTGGGATTACTGAGGAAGGCAAACAAAAGCTAGAAAAAGATTCCATTAGGCTGAAGTAGCAGATAGACCCACAGGGAAAAACTCAAGACTCGAAACACTGAGAGTGGTGATGACTCAGGGGAGTTACACTAGACTTGGAGCAGTGAGTCTCATAGCACAGTTTGGCCCACAGCCTGGAAAAGAGTCCTCTTGCTGTCTGTCAATGTTCAATCGAATATTCTTCAAACTTAGCACTCTTTTTATAGTGTCTTCCATCTGGGGATCTGTAACATCAAGGTGTGAGAGAGATCAAAATCTGGCCAGGTAGTTTATAATTCAGGGGGAAGTGCTTCTAGCCTGGCGACACATGCTATGTAATCAATAAATAACAATATTTACAACATCTGTGAAAAGAATTGCCTTGGTAATTAAGATATAGGTAGACACATTTCTCATAAGTCAGGTTTAACAGATCAGTTGTACCAGTATTAATGATTGAATGTAGCTTTTTTTTTTTTGAGGGAGGGGGAGATAACAGTTAGAAAGTGGCATTTGTGGAATTTCCAGGAGAAATAACCGAGTTCTAGAAGTTCCATCCAGTGAAAATTAATACAAGCAAAGCAGAGAAATGAACAAAAAACACAGACTAAGAAAAGACAAGGGCAAACTCCTTGATTTGCCATAATCTCCCCTGTAAAGAATCTGTCTCCAGATCCTTTGTACGATATAATGCAATATTTGACCCACCAATGAAAGTATGCAAGTTCTTCCCAATGTCTCTGGAAAACTTTGATTATCTCAGACGACCTGATCTCCAAGTCATTGTGTGAGCTTCAGCTGATATTATCTTTCAGTTTTCAGCAATAGAAGAAATTGAGAAAGGCCAACTCCTCTCCAAGGATTTCTAAAACTCACCCTTTGTTCCATCCCCTTCCCCTAATTAAGCAAAAAACCAATAAAGACAAGAAACAGAAGAGAAAAAAATAACAGAACTTCTTTGGACCCTGGCAACCTTCTTGGGGAAAGATTCCTGGCTCCAGATCTGGTGCTGAGTTTGACACACAGCTCGTAAGAAGAATAAACCAACCAAGAGGTACTTCAGCACCCTCCACAGGCTTCATACAAATGCTCTCACTTGTGATTTGTAGCTCATGTTCAGAGAAGGTGAAAAAACTAAATTATTTATGAAGGCAAGGGTGGAGAAAAAGGTGAAGGGAAAAATCAGGTAGTGAGAAGAAACCATGAAGCATGGGATTAGCATATACCAGGAGACAACTGACATATCTTCTGCCAGTATCAGTTTTCTCATCAAAAAACCCTTGTTCTGACTGTGACAATACTTGGTTGGCCTTTTGTTACATACTCATCTGCTTCTGGTTATCCAGTCATTAGCCATCAAACTCCACTGTCATGAGACACTACCATGCAATTTTTTGGTTCACTGTGGGTCAAGGATAACAAATATTTTTGATTGCATCTTATTTTCTTGGTGTCTTGGAGGGGGGAAAAACAAACAGTTAATCTATTTCATTTTACTGATCACCATCAGGAGTTCTGGATGGGTAATTTCTTGTTGTTACTCTGTCCCCATCTCATAAAGTTTCATTTACTGCCTTTTTAAACAAATGATGACTCCAAATCTATTTGTCACACAATAGCTCTCAAACATGCCAAACAATAACTATTACTATTCTTGGCTTGTTTGATCCAAATGGCATTTGCAGACATTATTCCTCCCCTCTCCTTGATATGACTTGAATAGAAACCTTTAAATAAATAAAACAAAACCCAGAGCAAACCTTGAAAACAATAAACCAACATCCAAGCCCTGGAAAATAATCACAAAAACAGTGGCTGTTACCGTTGTAAGTGGGGAAATCCAATTATGAGATGTCAATATTGTTCTCCTTTCAATTGCTTCAAAAAGATTCATATGTGTGTAATTTTTAGGTTGATTTCATTGGCTTTGTCAAAAAGAAACAGGAATTATGTAGCTGAAAGAGGACTTAACCCCCAAAATTCTTCTTGTACGTAAACATGCAAGTACATGCACACACATACAAACACACACACACACAAAAACACACAGAGTGATCGATATCAATTTTCAAATGTACTATTGATTTCAGTAGCCCTTAATTTCAAGACAAACAATAGTTTCGTTTGTAATTTCCATGCTGCTGATATAACTGCCATCATTGCTGACCTGTATGTTGTCAAATAATATTGATTGGGTATGAAATGAAGCAAGAAGTGGCTGGCAGCAAGGTGTGTGATGGGAGGGAAGAAGAATATGGGTGCCTCCTTGTTAACTAAAGGAATAAATAAAAGGGATGCAACAACTTCATAGGTCAAGTAGCTGAGAGGGTTGGGTCCTCAGGCTGGGCTTTGGTCTCCTTGAGAAACTTTGCACCCTTGCATAAACTATTCTTCCTTCCTGTGCCTCTGTCCCCCCCCCTCCCATGGTGGTTTCTCCTATCTATTCAGGCTGTAAACTCATGTGAGGGGATTTTCAGCTTGAATTCATTAAATGTGCTTCTCGATTAAGCCAGGGAAGAAGGATATTTTTATGACTAAACCACTGGGGACTCAGGAGCCCCAGGTTTTCTGTCTGCCTTACCAGTAGGTGATGAATCCAGAAGCATGTTTCCAGATCACTGACAATTCTGCATGGTCCCTTTTGTGCGACCTTCATTCTCCAAGGTGGGCTACAAATTCTTTGTCTCCCTTGTCTGTTAAATTGTACAGTTTTTATGATAAAGGATAGTGATTGATACCGCTCTTATGGAGCCCTATCCTTGAGTCTCTGGAGGCTGCTGGGCTACAGATATGTTTCTGGAAGTGCTGTAACTGTGGCAAGCACCATAACTGCAGGTGCACAGCCTACAAACCAGGAGGGCAGCTCCAGGACTAGATTTCAGAGATCATTTTGAGCAACCTGGCCTAGTGGAAGGTGTCCCTGCCCATGGCAGGGGGGTTGGAACTAGATGATCTTTAAAGTCCCTTCCAACCCAAACCATTCTATGCTTCTATGCTTCTATGCTTCTATGCTTCTATGACTAGAGCATTCACCAGGATTGTCAGAT
>VYZW01047316.1:4811-57502 GCA_013401315.1 Balaeniceps rex
AAATCATGGGTGGGGCTTTTATAAGCAATTTAAACCTGTACGTTTGTCTGAGTTTGTCTTTGCGTACTGGAAGTGTGTTATTTTCCTGTATTAGTACTACTTCTGCTGGTATTGTAAATTATCATAGAAATGTAGAGATACTTTTGCTGCATTTGTGTCAGGGAAATATGTTCCACAGTGTTATGGAATTCAGCATTTAAAGGTTGGGGCAGACCCTTTAACTCTGAAAATGCCTTTTTAAAAAGCCTTTTTTACCTTAATGCTGATATTGTGTAAATATACATAACTGAAATCCAGTGGGTAGTCTATTGAAAATTCAGAGTAGTTTTTTGGTGTTATGGCCCGCAGTTCTTGTGTAAGTGGTGCAAGTTTATATGCACCATCTGTGATATGATAAATGACAAAATGGTCAAGACAGGAAGATTTGCATTAATTCCCTATTCACACTGCTGTGTCCTGGAAAATATTCTCATTTGACCTCCTCAATCGAAAACTTAATGGTTTACTTGATTTGTGTCTACTCTTTAATTTCTTTTGTATCAGCTGAAGGGTTAGTAGGGCAACTGATGACATCTGAATTTATGAAATTTCAGGGCCCCCCCGGCACTCCAGGACTTATGGGCAGTCCTGGGGCAAAAGGAGAACCAGGAGATTTTTCTTATGATTCTATCCTGAAAGGTGAAAAGGGAGATCCTGGTTTCCCAGGACAACCAGGTACTCCTGGAAGAGAAGGAAGACCAGGAAAAGATGGATTGCCAGGTCCCCAGGGTCCGAAAGGAGCATCGGTATGTGTGTTTCTTTATGTTTACATATTGTCCTACTGCATGTTTGTTTATGTTTACATACTGTCCTATACATTCTGTCTTTCAGATCAGAATTCACATGCTTTTATGCCCTATGCGTACTTTATGTTTATTGGCCTCATTCATTGTTCCACATCTTGTCCTTACCTTGAGTATTTCATTCTACCTCAGAGGAAGACTCCAGTTTCCCTGGAACTAGCGAGGAAGACAGTCCTTCAACAACAGACTATTTCAGAGTTAGATTTGGACCCTTTCTTTTTACATGTCATGCAAATAAGTGATCTCACTCAGATGTATTCACCATGGCTTGTTACTGTCAGGACTGTAGAGCAAGGTTACTTTCCCCACAAAGTTGCGGGCATGGACAAGAGTTTTGTTCCTTTCTACCTTTCTCACAGCTTGATAGTGAGAACTAGTGTGGATGATTTAGCTGATATGTGGAGATGATTGAAGGAATGCAGTTATCCAAGTAGAGATTGTTAAGACAAGATTCAACTCTATTCTAGCATACTTCTCTTGTTGTGGAAACTAATGCTTTAAAGTCTTGCACTGATAGAGAGTTCAGCTGATATGGATGTGGAGCTGAACATGGAGCTCACATCAGCTCCCAGATCCACCACTGGGAACATAGCCTACATGGTTCAGTTAGCTGCATTGCACACTAGGTATGATTTCCATGTGCTATTCCATGTGGAACCCAATTCTATTTCCATTGAACTCAGTGACAAAAAATCCACTTCAGCTTTACAGATACCTGTGCTAAATCCAAGTTACAAAATATTCAAAGAGAGAGGATGACGTGTTCTGTCTTGCCAATCAGGCAAGAAGTACACTTTTATTTTCCAAAAATTAGGGTACAGTTGGCTTGAAAGGAGAACGTGGTCCCCCTGGACAACCTGGATTCCCTGGAGTACGTGGTGAAAGAGGATTTCCTGGCCCTCCTGGGATAGGCGCTGCAGGGTTACCTGGTGACAAAGGAGACAGAGGCTTTGCTGGAACCCCAGGTTTACCAGGCCTTCCAGGTAATGCTATAGTATGCTTTTAAAAAAAAAAAATAAAAAAAATTGTGCCCTTTCAGTGGTACAACTTAGAGGATCACCAGAATTTAATATTGAAATAAAAAGGCTTTCTAATTTAAATCAGTGTTTGCTTTCAGCAGTATAATAGCAAATCTTTGAGGGCAGTTTTCAAGAGTTTGTTAGGCCAAACGGGATGGTTTAGGTTCATCCTAGACTGAGTTCGTCCTAGTTTTCTATGAATCTTCTACAAAAAGACTGCGTAACAAGTCAGTTGTAATGGTATGGATGGACTAATATTGCTGGCTAGGTGAAACTCCCTTGTTTAATTTCATCGGTTCCTGTACTTAATACATCTTTACATTCACAGGGACAAAGGGTGAAGCAGGACGAACTGTACCACTCCCTGGACCTCCGGGGGTGGATGGCCTTCCTGGGCCACCTGGTTTCCCTGGACCCCAAGGTACAGTAGCCTGTTAATCTTTGTCTGATGATCATAATCACTCTGATCCCCAGAAAACTAGCCTTTGTATTAACATTTGTCTTGTTTTCACTTGCAAAGGTGACAAAGGGAATCCTGGGCTTCCAGGTAGACCCGGCCTTCCAGGAGAAAAAGGTGCTGTTGGGCAGCCAGGTATAGGGTTCCCTGGACCTCCAGGACCCAAAGGTAAGATAAAGTTATCCATCTAACAGAGCTGGTGCAAGTGGAGTGTGGATGGAGGTGTGTACTATCATCCAGCCATGGCTGCATGAGATTTGGGAGGTGCAGCTGGAGAACCTCCCTTGCAAAAGTCCACAAGCACCACAATAAGCATACTTTCAACACACACTTGCTTTGTGCAGTGATGTGGTGCAGATACAGACAGTGTCAAAGCTACTGCCAGAATAGAAAGTGATATAGTACAACATCTTACATTGCAGCAACTGAGGTTGCTGAGAGATGAGATGAGATGAGATGAGATGAGATGAGATGAGATGAGATGAGATGAGATGAGATGAGATGAGATGAGATGACCTTTCTGAGAGATGAAGCACTGTGTATGGTTAGTCAAAAAACCATGCTGACATAACTATAACATTTTTGGGCCAGAGCTAGCAACTCTGCTGTGTCCCAGGTGGCTGAGAGTGGTTTGGTTAGAATACCAGCTTGCTCAGCATAAGTTTAGTCTTCCCTGCCTGGCCATTGTCAGGGTATGCACATAGCTTAGAGGGAGTCTAAATGTTCATATTCTAGTTTTGGGATTTTGGGAGATGTATTTCATAGTGCTGCTACTCATTTAGAACTAGATGACTGAGCTTTCAGCAGCCACCTCAAGCCCCAAAATTCTTGTGTGTCTTCATTATTATTTCATTCATTATGATTCCACACACCAATGAACTGGGAGGGTCAGAAAGACTTAACAAGGAGAAAGGGCAGATCTTTGCCTGTGACCACCTCTAGTTCCTCTGACACTGGCATGGGACGGACCTGAACAGAAGAGGCCCATTGCCAGCAAGAAAGGAATGACATATCAAATACATTTCTTTCAAGGACCCTTCCTTGAATTCAGCTCTGCCCAATGACTTTCCTGGGGCTTAGCCTAAAAGCTGGATTTCCTGCTCCCTGAGACCTTTGCCTGGGAAAGGAGCTTCATCTCAGTTTATTGAGCATGTGCTGGTGTTGAGTGAGTGCTATCTTTAAGTGATTTGCAGAATGTTGTATGTATTCCTTCCTGCATTCCCAAGGTGCAGTGCATGGGCCAGCTGTGGCATAGAAACATTCTGTGTGCAGCCCACAGCAGGATGTGTAAGACATGTTGCACGACATATACTGAAAAAAAGGTGTCGATTCACAGACAGATTTTGTTCTGCATCCCTCAGTATGATGCCCCACACATTAAGTTGCCTTTTCTGAAGAAGACTTTGGGAATCCAGTTTTGCAGACAGGATGTTTCTTGATGACATGAACCCACAAGGTTATTTAATTTAAGAGGAGACACTCAGCATTTATTTCCTCTGGGTTGTTGTTTCTCATCAGAAGCCAAATGCTGCACGAAGCTCAGCATTTGAATCTCTGTTGAGACATTTGGGTGCTGGCATCCCTACAAGTTTGACATAAAAGACTACACAGACGTTTTTAAATATGTCCCTGTGAGGATGTGAATAGTTCAGTTAGAGGCTTGAAGAAACAGCAGAGGACTCTTACAGGCAGAGACAGTAATGATGTAAGTTTTGTTTTGTTTTGTTTTGTTTTGTTTTATAGGTTTCCAAGGTCAGCCTGGCTCGCCAGGTCTGCCGGGGACTCCAGGAACCCCTGGCCTTGATGGTTTGCCAGGTGTACCAGGTTTACAAGGTCAAAAAGTAGGTGTCAGCTCCTGATACTGTTATCTGTGACTGCCCATGTTAACAGGAATGTGTGCAAAGATCCTGCTTTTTTTAAAAAAAAAAAGTTGGCCAAACTGTCCTTCATCTTGTTTCCCACTATGCACACAAATGAACAGAGTAGATGGATGAATGCTTGACATTAATGCTAAAGGGTTTCTGCTCTCCCCTGAAGTCCTGTATAGTGCTCTGCCTCTGAGTCATTTAAATACAGTCAGTGAATGAATTCTTGGTTTTGATGTGTTGATTCCCAATCTGTTGTGTTTCTTTGGCTAGGGTGAACCTGGTGCAGGTCTCCCTGGCCCTAAGGGATTGCCAGGCCCCCCAGGCCCAGCTGGCATCCCTGGAGAAAAGGGAAATCCAGGACTGCCTGGCTCACGTGGCGAGCAAGGCTTCCCGGGCATACCTGGACAGCAAGGATTCAGAGGTAACATCACTGGAAAAATACAGCTCTGTATTTCTATTTCTTTTTTAAAGTCAATCCCCAGTAGATGCAGCAAAAAGTCTATTCACCACTGAGATATCCTACTGATATCTCAGGGTATTGCCCTTTTTCCTTCCCCTCATTTTCTCCTACCAACCACCGGTACCAAATGCTAGCGGCAAAGAGCAGCCCTTCCTCTGAGCCCAGGCAGGAGGTGTTAGAGGCTGAAATGAGGTCTTGTTGCCCAAGTGCTTGCAAAACACCTTATCTAGCATCTTCAGCAAACAAGATTTCAAATAACATCGGAGGACACTTGGTCTATGTCTCTGTCTCCCCACAGGCGACCCCGGCCTCCCAGGACTGCAAGGCTTGCAGGGCCCTCCGGGCGCACCAGGGCTGGGGCCACAGGGATCGCCGGGACCTGCCGGGCAGCCGGGACCCCAGGGACCACCAGGTGAGAGGAAAATACTCCCATGATGGTGCTTAGGAGCGAACTTTTGCCATAAATGGATATCGGCATTGGTAAAAGCGTTGCTTGTGAACTGTTTTGTGGTGTGAGGTCGGTGGGGGTGCACGGGGCAGCATGTTGGTGGGCCACCTCCGTCTAGTCCAAAACACAGGGCAAGGCCTCCTGAGAAAACGCCTGCCATTTTGTTCGGTCTCCTCAGGTCATCGGTGGGTAATATATACGGGATCAAAGCCTCACTTAGAAAATGAGGACTATTTCTGCTGTCTGGCTTTGAGTCTTCATTCTTCATGCCATGTAATTTCTGAACATTATCAGATATTCTTGTTAACGGTGTTCCCCCTGCTCTGTTAAGGACTAATCCTGTATCTTCTGTTTTTCCTAGGATTTCCTGGAATAAAAGGAGAAAGGGGCTTCCCTGGTATCCCAGGTCTAGATATGCCGGGACCGAAAGGGGATAAAGGTAGCCAGGGCCAGCCCGGAGTACCAGGATCTGTGGGGTTACCTGGCCTGCCGGGTCCTCAGGGAGCTGTTGGACTGAAAGGATCAGCAGGTAAACATCTTTTCTCTTGGAAAACGGCATCCTTGACAACTGTTTTATTAAGTTGTGGTAGCATACCTTTCACTCAGTTAGGAACTGATCCATCAAAGAGCCCAAGCTTGGGAAAACAGACGGGCTGATGTCAGTGAAGCCACTCTGTACAGGTGTAACTGAACTGCTACTCAAGTCCTTTGGTGGATCAAATCCAGCAACTTGCAGGAACTAGTCTTTAGCCTATAGTAATGAAAGCGGATTATTCTGCACAGTTTCAGTGACAGAATGTGGTTTTAATAATGCCTTTGTTAATGACAGCATTGTTTACTGTAATAGGAAGTTTTAAGAATCTGTCAAAAACCCATTACAAACTGTGTTTTATTCTGGTTTTCATAATACTATTTTTACTGTTGTTTTCTCTATCAGGCTGGTTTAGATTAATCATCTTCTTTGTCCCGTTTTTCCTTAAGTAGTGCAATTCCTAATATGATAGGTAGTAAATAATTCTGTTTCTTGTACTTCTTTACACTGCTTGCTTTATTTGTGTTATTCACTCTTTCACTTTGATTTCAGGACCCAAAGGAGAAATGGGAGTTATGGGAACTCCTGGATTGCCAGGAACTCCTGGACCAGTTGGAGATCGAGGGTTGCCTGGTGAAAAAGGTAAGAGAGAGATTTTCTCAAAATCAAAATTGTAAAATCCACCTTTTTCCCGGCAGAAGACACATCTGGAAGTAACCAAATATAAGGAGTATGCTTGGCCTAAGGAATGTTTTATGTCAAGTAACTTCCCTGTAAGTTAGAAATAGTGTAATTTAGAAAGCCATATCCTGGGAGCAGTCATGTATTTGGGCACCAAGCCAGGAATTTTGATCCGTTCTCCAACAATGTAAGGGTTTGATAGGTGCGAGGATGCTATAGATATTACTCCAAGAAAAATACTGTGTTTGAAATTATAAAAAGCCAGCAGGAAGGACTTAATTAAATCCTTCAAGTAATGCCCTGCATTACTGCCAAACTCCTATCCCTATTGTTTTGAGAGTCTAAAATTAATGACTGTGAAGTGGGAAAAATACGTCAACTTTTTTGACAGAGCTATTGTGAAGTCCTGGTATAAAAAACACTTCATAGAGATAAATGAGATGTTCCAGAGCATGGTATTCGGTGCTCAAAATTTGAATAAATAGCTAATTTCATTTGTTGTTGTCTACTAAATATTTTTTCAAAGTTTTATATGCCACTAAAATGTTCTGTGCTATCCCTTTATAGGTACCCAAGGTTACAAAGGTATAGTTGGACCACAGGGTGATCCTGGTGTCAAAGGAGATAAAGGTGAAGCTGGTCTCCCAGGAAAACCTGGAACAATGGACAACATGGACATGGTTAGTCTCAAAGGCCAAAAGGGAGATCAAGGAGAAAAAGGTAACTTCAGTCTCTAATTGTGGATAAGTGTAATTAACACTCATATACTGTTAGAGCAGCAATGCTTTGAGTTCAGTTGTATCTTAGTTATAGACAACAGTTTTTAACATAAGATTAAAAAATTTCACACAGCAAATGCAGATATTTTTCCTGTATCTTTCAACTCCATAGAAACAAAGATTAATCACAGACAGAAAGGGTTTTGGTTGGATGGAAGAGGTTCAATTTGCCCTTATAAAATCCATTTTGCCTCTTTTATCAGAAGACTATCTCAAAGGAAAATAAATTTTAAAAGTAGAAACTAGAGCTTGCCAGAAGAGGAAAGCTGTCTTTCATGTCAAACATATAGTGGAAACACTGTTGTGGCCACGAAGACCGACTGATACTGTAAGAAAACATGGGCAGCCTTTTTGGGCATACGTGTCTGTTTGTGACTTGAAGAAATTTCAGGAAAGACGCACGTGTATGCCGCTGATACCAAAAGATCAACTTATGCCAGTTTAGAAACATCTGGAAATATGCAGGAGAAAGGCAATCAGCTTTCTATTTAGAAACTTAGTGCTGGTAGAGATATTAGGTTTTTTTAGACAATGCATTCTTCTTGGATTTTTATTTTTGCTGCTACATGAAAATTTAGTTGTTTAAGGTCATTCTCTCTCCTGTTTTTCTTTTCAAAGAAAAAGTAGTGTATATTTTATATATTTTTATTACTTGTCCTTTTTTATTATGATTTACTTGTTATTAAAAACTCCCAGAAGATTTTTTAAATAAATGATAACTGTTTCAGTTAAAATAGAAGTGTAGGGCTTAGAAAGGAGCTACTGAGATCATGTAGTCTTCCATTCCCCTCAACCAAATCCTTCAGCCTTTCATTGTATACAATGGTTTCTGAAATAATTGTCATTCTTGTTACCCTTTCTGACTTCTACCCAGTTTGGCTGCATCCTTGTTAGAGTGCACTTTGCTGAAACAAGTGAAGTACTTCAACTCAGGCCTTGCTAGAATGAAATTTCCCTTTCTTGAAACAACAGCCGACTCAGTTTGTGATTAGCTATAATCCTTAGTCCTTTACTTCTGGACTGCTGCCTATGCAATCATTTTTCATTTTGTATGCATGCTTTTGACTTCTCCTTACCATATATGTGGTGTATTACACTTTTTGAATTTCATAATGTTGATTTTCAACCTTTACTCCAATGCTTCAAAATCCTTCTGCAGTCTAATCCTGTCCTCTTTTCAAGCCTTTCCAGTTTAGCATCATCTGCACATTTCTTCAACATATTCTCTGTTCAACCCAGGACAGAGCACTTGAGATTCCTTTCCAGTTTGGCAGTGAATCACCAATAACTATACTGTGTTATATTTGAACTATGGGAGCAGGAGAGTTTCCCAGTCTAGGTACCTCTTATCTCCATGTCCTGACTGCTTGTCAGAATGAGACCTGGGCTCATGTGTCCAAGCTGGGTCTCAGAGAAACCTAGGCATGTGGATAGGCAGCACCTCCCAGCTTGGACAGCCAGGGACTGCAAGGGAGGGCAGGAGCAAGTGTGGAGTGCATCTGCCTCTAAGCTGAGATGCAGCTTCTGACAGCACTTCTGTATTTGATGAGGGTCCTGGCCTATAAAGATTTCATCTAGATTAAATTTTCTCATTTGTTTCTGATCTTGATATATACAGTGGTATGAAAAGCCTTAAAACAAATTCACATAGGTTGTTTTTCATTACTTTATCTACTGTTGGCCTGTAGGTTGACTGATTGATAATTAGTTTTATTTCCTTTCCAGAAATCCAAATTAGGCACACTGGTTACATGCATATAAAGAAGCCTTTTCTGAGAAATTCAAATGGTTAATGTCTTTGTTTTCTAACTTTTCCATCTCTCCAGCACTAATAATGCATGCTTGCAAACTTGTATGCTCTACCTTTTCCTGATCATGCAGTCTGCAGATTGGTCTGGCTCACCCAGCCTGGAAGAGTAGCTTCCAAACAGACCCCAGTCTGCAAATTTCTGCTGTTATTCTGCCTGTCTCATCCTCTTCAACCCAAAGATACTTAGTACCAGCAGAGAAAAATAACCCAGTTGTACTCTATAACTTTGCTGATCTATTAGCTGCCTTCATCTCTCTAGGCATGAATATCACAGTAATGTTTTAAAAAGCTTCTAAAATACAAACCGTGCAGAAAAGGCACAGTATTTTTGTGGAAGATTGTCAGTGATGTTTAATGAAAAAATTTGGTTCTGGACATCTTGGGATGTTTTTAATAAAATCCGCTTACTTAAAAACATTCAACGAGCTATCCTCAGTAACCTATTGTCCTGCACCTATATGCAACACTAACAGAAAGGGTTATGACCAGAAGCTTGGACTTTAAAGCTGGAGAAGAGGCACACCACAGAATAAGAGGTGGAGCCTTCTGGAATGATGGAGATGCTTTAACAGTAGATAGAACTGAGGAAACAGCAAATTTATGGCTGTGAACTGGTTGTTCACATGTACGTTTTTAGACAGCAGAACAGTCAAATCAATCAATTCTGTTAACACCTGATATTGTCTGGCACTTCTGAAGTAACTCATTAATCTAACTCAAACACACGTTCATTTGCAATTTCTTTTAAAGATATAACTTGCCTTGTAGTTTGCACAGACACCTGTAAAATTGTTATAGTTTACAGCCTTTCCTCAGCACTCGCTTAGTGACTGGAGAGTTGTGTTTTACTCAGGTGTGACTCTACTGTACAATGTATGAAGCTTGAATTCAGCCATTTCCTTGTTCAGAAGAGAGAAGCAACAGTAATCAAAAATTAACTAGAAGGATTATTATCTGGCATTACAGTACATTTTGATAAAACTTATCTCACTGTGTTTGTTTCCTTGGTGTCCAGGGGACCACGGAGCAACAGGAGAAAAAGGGTTACGTGGGGAATATGGAGAACCAGGAATTCCAGGGAAGGATGGTGAACCTGGTACTCCAGGACATCCAGGTATGTCTGAAGCTAACAACAGATAGACTGTTCGTCAGGTATTTTAAACCACATTAACTAATGGGACTCTTAATTTCTCTGCTGTCTGTAGGACCAAAAGGTGATCCGGGCCCCCGAGGGTACCCAGGGGATCCGGGAATTCCAGGACAAAAAGGATCAGTTGGTGAAATGGGTTTGCCAGGTACTGATTGCTGGGAATTTCTTATTGTTGTTTTCCTCAAGTTAATATAGAACATTATGAGAGACCTCTATGGAATATTTGTTGGTGTAGATCTACTAAACAGTTGCACTATTTGCAGTGTCTGAACTTTAGGCTTTTGGGACATTGCTTTCTCAATCCTATTGTGATATACAAATAATAGGATGGTTTCCTAAGTTCCTACATGTGAATCCTTTAGCTGGATATGTAGGATTTGTTGCAGGCAGGCAGTTTTTCAAGTGATACCTGTTTGTCTGTCTGTCTCTGTCTCTGCTAGTGTGTGAACTGCATTAAGCTTCTTGTGTATTTTCCCTCTTTTAAAAAGTTTGGTGGGTTGCTGTGTACTCCATGTTAATTACAAACTATAGCGGTCTGGGAAGAGTGGTGTTGTGGAGGGGATTGGTAAAGAATAGAATGGAGAAGAACCTGTATCTCAACACGGAAACTTTGTCTCCATTCAGATGGCCTTGTGCCTAGCATATTTAGGAAATCAAAGGTGAAAGACTGAAATGGTAAAGGGGGACAGAAAAATTTACTATAGCAGAGTCCCTTTGTCACTGTAGTCCTGTTAGAAATTATTCAAAACAACATAAACTTTTATTCAAATCATATTTTTATGATTTGAAGAGCTCTGTTTACTCTGAATCCAAGATTATGACCTTCTCTTATGAGGAGAGCTTATCTTCCCATAAAAAGTCCTATTTAGAAAGTGAATCTCAAAAGTTAATTTACTAGCTATTTTAGTGAGTTACATTGCTTTTCTAGCTCTGAATAGCTAAGGAAACACTGAAAAATCATTGTCAACACTGCTAGGGTACCACTAGTTCTGATACAACCATTTTTCCTTTTCTCTTACTAGGAACACCTGGAGAAAAGGGTCTGCCAGGAGTACCAGGTTCACCAGGTACACCAGGGTTCCCTGGGCAAAAAGGTGAAAAAGGAGACAAAGGAGCACCAGGTTTTCCTGGAATTGGCTTTCCAGGGTCTCCTGGTGAGAAGGTATTTAAACCCCTAAGGATTTAATTGTCTGTCTCTACTAAGCACCTCATTTGAAAAGATGCCTTTGGTCTTTAAGCTATTTTATTATATTTACTATTATGCTTATTTAAATACCCGATGAGAAACTTGAAAGGTGTGCACATGTGCAGGTTTCGATGCATTCTGTTTGATGGGACCATTATCTCCAGGGTCCTTATTTATTCTGTTTCTTCAGAATAGGCTAATTTACAGTGCTAGAAATGTAGGGGAGGGGAATAACTTTTAAAAATACTAAGTAAATAAAGTGAAAAGGGCTTCTTACAAACAGAGCGAATAATCACACTGAAATAGTGTTTCTGTACTTTTACAGAGATACTTGGAAGCTGAAAAAAACTATAAAATGCTCAGATATTACTGAAAAGAGAACTGTATTAATACTGTCTGTAAAGTTAATTTAATCTCTAATAGTGTTCGAATAGGATTCTCATTTGTTTCACATTCCTTTTCATAGCTAGACAATGACAGTAATCATGAATTTATAAGTAAAAATTGTAAAAATAAAACTTACTAATCTGGTAGCAAGCTTGCTGAAGACTTAAAAAAAATTTTTTTTGAAAATGATTAAGTGTAATAAGTAAGTTAAGAGGCTAATTTGGAAAAGAGTTCGTAAAAACCGTCATAAAAATGCATAGAAAATTACTCATTTTCATATGTAGGTATTAAGCAATTGCTAGAAAAGTCAATAATTCTGATAGTGGAATTTAATGCCAAATTTAATCCTAAATTACTTTGTTTCTAAATGGAAAAAGAATGAAATTCTTTATAAGTCTGACAGATAAGAGAGGTGACATCTACCATTGCAAACAGAAAAAGCTGTTTCAGAATTAATGTGTGGATTTTATAATGTGTGCTGCTTCTTCTAGGGAGAACCAGGAAGAACGGGTAGTCCAGGTTTATCTGGAGATAAAGGTGAAAAGGGTAGTGCAGGAATTCCTGGAATGCCGGGTTCTCCAGGTCCCAAAGGATCGCCTGGCATGGCAGGATTTCGAGGCAAGTGTTTATGCTTTAATAAAACAGAAATTGCAGTGAAAAATTAATGTGAAACTTATACCAAATATTCCACATGTAAACCCATGTCTTCTTCCTTTCTTTAGGGAGCCCTGGCCACCATGGAGAAAAGGGTGAAAAAGGACTTCCTGGTTTAAGTGGCATTCCAGGTTTAAAAGGAGAACCAGGTAGAAAAGAAATATAAAACACTAAATGCTACTTAAAGTATTGTTCACCTCCAGGCAGCGGCTAAAACAAATACTGTGGCATTCTACATTCATTTTGGCTCAGATATATCCTGGTACATTTGTTCATTTCATAAGCAAAACCAGACAGTGCTCTTTCCCAGGTAAATCTGAGTCAGTGTAGTGTGGGGCTGATACTTCTTTTGTACTGTTTGTGGAAGAGATTTTACCACCTTCCACAAGACTGGTTGTTCCTATAGCCATTAGTCCTGTTGTTTCTGAGTTCATTTAAAAACAATGAAGTTGATCCATGGGTCCAAACCTGAATCACCATGTTAGCAGCATTACACAGATGTTAAAGAGGAAATAGAGTAGGGAGGAGAGTAAGTCCATCGCTGTTATGAGTATAACAACATTTTTGAACTTGGAGCCTTGTGTTCTTAGTTTACTGGCTGCAGGACACATCATCTCATTGGACAATGGGCTGTGCTATTCACAAGTCTTTGCTGGAGTTCCTGCGCTCTAAACTCACTGAGATTCGTGATAATTAGCTATGTCAAAATCTGTAACACTTGAGCCCTGTCTCACACTGATTTAATTCAGAAGTAACCTCAGAGAAAAGTCACACTGAAGTCAGCATGCAGTATTATCTGCTTGGTCTCTGTGGGAGCAAAAGAATAAGTTAAACTTTTCTTTAGAGGAAAAAAAGGTGTAAAAAAAAGTCTGATGATTCATAGGTGAAATGAAAATGGCAATGATTTTTCAGGTGAACCTGGCGTTCCGGGTCCTGCTGGTTCCATTGGACAGAAGGGTGAACCAGGATATGATGGGATTCCAGGTGCAGCTGGTGCAAAGGGTGAACAAGGTACTGTGACTATCATGTTAAGTTTATGGGGTACAACAATGCACAGAGACAGGCTACACAAGACTAGCTGGTAGAGGGGTGTGCTGGGTTTGAGGTACTTCAGATGGAACCTCAGAAAATAAAGTTAGTGTGGTATCTTGCAAACTATTGACTATCATCCATCATTGCAAAGCTAATAATTTAGATGAGCAACTGTGTTTAATCAGTGTAATCTTGAAACAATTTCTTTCACAAAAGCTGGCAATACTTTGAAGAATTGGTGTGGTTTGGAATTAATTTCAGTCTGCAACTTAGCTGTGAAATAATGGAGCAGGCCTGCCTTTTCTTAGGGTAGGGTTTTCACTCATACAGGACCCATTGCGCTAGATACAATACTAATACATAACAAAGATGGCCTCTGCCCTGAAGAACTTTTGCATAAACCGTTTATTTAGATTTTATATTTGCTTAATAGAGTTTTGTTCATTACAGGTTAAATTTAAGTACTGTCTCATCTTCTAATTTTTTGCTGCCTCTAATATTACAGGTCTTCCAGGTAGAGGACTTCCAGGATTTCCTGGTGCAAAGGGAGATAAAGGTAAAACACTTCTTTAAACAAGCAGCAAACCTCCCTCCCAACATACTATAAACATAATTCTGTAATTCAGACATACTTTCTACTTCATTCTTTTACATGCTATACCTTTTCAGAGCAGGCAGAAACTCTGAGAGGCTCAAATACTAATTTCTGTTACAGTGGCAGCATCTTGGACATGAGTTAGATATGCCCTAAAATAGGTAATTATTCATAGTGTGGAATTTACTGCAAGCTGTGCTGTGATGAGGTAATATAAATAACTCCTATATTTGTGTGCTGTGCTTTTGACTCCAAGTATTTCTGTTTTCCTACTAATTTTGCAAGAATCAAAGTCTAGTGAGGCTCTGTGCACTAGACGGCTAAAGATAGTACTTTCGTGGCCAGGATACCACAGTAATTTTTTTACCTGAGTCTGTTGTGCAGCCCAGATGCAATTTTATTCATTGCTAAAATAGTTATTCTCTATAGCTCAGTAGAGCATGTCTAAGCTATGCACAGGAGCATGGTGCAGAGATGCAAAAGGTAGCAGAGACCTGATGAGATGTTACTGAAAATTGTTATTACCTGGACTCAGGACTTATTAGCTTGGGTACAGGCACATAGCTATTGCAATTTCAAGACAACTTGTGGTCTTTGCAAAGTGTGTCACTACACCGTGCTGTGAGAACAACTTGATTGGCTTGAGTCACTGCTTGTTCAAGGTGTCTGTAATGCACCATGCTCCATTTTATGAAATAAGTATGTCCTAGACACTAAACTGCAATAGATACAGTAGTGAAGATATGTCAAGCTGATGCTGATAAAGGAAATTGTGTACAGTTAAAGGATTTTCAATTTTAAACATCCAGAAAACAAAAAAGATTCAACTAGTCCATCTATGAAATTAACATGACATGGCAGACTTTGAAGAACTTACATAGCTTGTAATATCAATGCCCTACCTCACTCATTCATTCTATAAATAGAGGAAACTTGTGTGGACAATAAAGAGAGATAAGCCAGAATTTGAGAGTATCATTTATTTACCATCTCAGAGTAATTAACTGCTGAGAAAGCCCTAATGTTAGAGAACTTATTTTAATAAGTAAATTTTCTAATGATAGCTCAGTAAGGCATGTAGAATGCTAGATTATGAGAGCACTTTTCTCACCTTACCCATCTCTCTCGTTTTGTCAGCACAGCTCATTTAAAAATACCTGGTTCTAGAGTAAATAGATATCCAATTGACATCATTTGTGTTCCAAATACGTTGTAGTTCCAAAAAACCAAATGCAGGATTTAAAGACCCTGTTCTGTTGTCGTGGTTTAATCCCAGCCAGCAGCTAAGCACCACGCAGCTGCTCACTCCCTCCCCCTGCCCCAGTGGGATGGGGGAGAAAATCAGAAGAGTAAAAGTGAGAAAACTCATGGGTTGAGATAAGAACAGTTTAATAATTGAAATAAAATAAAGTAAAATAGTAGTAATAGTAGTAGTAGTAATAGTAGTAGTAGTAGTAGTAATAATAATAATAATAATAATAATAATAATAATAATAATAATAATATACAAAGCAGGTGATGCACGATGCAATTGCTCACCACCTGCCGACTGATGCCCAGCCTGTCCCTGAGCAGCGATCGCTGACCCCCGGCCAACTGCCCTCAGCTTTATATGCTGAGCATGACGTCATATGGTATGGAATATCCCTTTGGCCAGTTTGGGTCAGTTGTCCTGGCTGTGCAACCTCCCAGCTTCTCTCTGGCAGGGCACGAGAAGCTGAAAAGTCCTTGACTAGTGTAAGCACTGCTTAGCTACAACTAAAACATCAGTGTGTTATCAACATTATTCTCATGCTAAATCCAAACCACAGCACTATGCCAGCTACTAGGAAGAAAATTAACTCTCTCCCAGCCGCAACCAGGACATCTGCTTAGGCAAAGAGCCAGGGATAGTGTTCTTTATACATTTTATTTCTCTTATTGTTGTACTTATACCAGCTAATCTATATTCTTTTTGCTCAATCATAATCTAAAATTCGACTGAATTGCAAATGTTAACTATTTGTACAAGCCTGAAAGTAAGTACTAAGTGTCTAAATCTAGATCTTAGTAAAAAAAAAATTTCCTTTTTTCTCCAGGAGCAAGTCCTTTTGAGCTTAGTCAAGCAAAACATTCATTACTCAGCTATGACAATAATAATTGTAATGGAGTAAGGGTTTGGGGGCTTTATATTCCTTGTGGAAGGACTGAGAGAGATGCTGAATGTTGATCTATTTTTAGAGTGAATTAAAATAGCCCAGTGATCAGTTTAGCTAAGAAAAGATATGTCAGTCATACTCCTCTTTTCCTCATACTTTATGTCATATTGTGGAGGATAATACAGTTTTCCTGAAGTTTTGCATTTTTTTATACAAATGCATAAAGGCAAGGTCAGTATTTTCTTAAGGAATAAAGTGGAATATGAGTGGATAATAAGGCAGAAGGTTTCAGTGATTGTGATCCTTTCTCTAATCATGTTTTGGGGGTTGTTTCAAATCTTAGGTGCGAAAGGTGATGTGGGTTTTCCAGGATCCCCAGGAATTCCGGGGATCCCAGGCCTGAAAGGAGAACCAGGATATGCTGGTCCACCAGGCCCTAAGGGCAGCCAAGGTCTTCCTGGACTACCAGGAAGTGCAATTGAGGGCCCTAAAGGAGACAGAGGACCCCAAGGCCAACCTGGCCTTCCAGGTAATTCTTTATCTTTAATATTAATGTACCGCTGTTAATCAAAGCTCACCTAATTAATTAATAATATAATCAGTATTGCATATCCTTGTTTATCCTCTTCTCACAGAGCAGAGAAAAGCTCCCCTTCATAGGCAGTTTGGCCTTATGTCCTAGAACAGGCTGATTTTATGTCCTCAGGCAGCTGGCTTTATCCAGAAGTCTTTCTGACGTTGAGAAGTTTGCCTCCCATTTCCATGTTTCCCTCTGGACTTTATTTACTGTTTTTAGGCAACCATGGCTGTATGTTCCTACGTCCTGGAGTGTTAATGTGTTTAAAAGTGGCCCAGCATGGCCTTACCTTGGCAGGGGCCCTGTGCTAGAGATTAAGGAGGAGAGTGGAGCAGAGCTGCAATATGTTTCTAGCATGTTCATACCTGAGAAAATACCATCTGTTTGTTCTGCACATATAGAAAACTCTCCACTATTTTCCATCAGCCACAGGCTGATAAATGGTAGATGTCCAGTCAGATGGGCAGTCACATGGACCTCCCCGCAACATATTCTCCTACTTATTTTGTTGAAATGTTGTTACGATAATTACTTTGGTTCTGCCCATCTCTAGATGGAGCCAGCTCGTCCCCAGCAGGTACTGCTCTGAACAAATTTTGCCACTAAATACTCTCTTCTTCTGGTTTGTAGGTTTACCAGGTCCACCAGGGCCACCAGGACACCCAGGTCTGAAAGGGGCCAAAGGAGAGCAGGGGATCAATGGCTGGCCTGGGATTCCTGGGGGTCCGGGAGTCAAAGGTGATCCGGGTTTCCAGGGACTGCCAGTAAGTTACTTTCGGTACACTCCAGATTTGCTGAAAGCTGGTTCTTGTAATTAATGGATATATTAATCATAGATGTTTCTTGTTCAAAATAATGATACTTTATGCTCAAAGTGCCTTTGGACTCACTGCTCGTGATGTAAAGTCAGTTTGAAAACATTTCAATTCTCTCCTTTTAAAGGCTGCCTACCAATAAGCCCCAGTGAGCTAATGAACTTACTAGAAATTTATAGATAGCGAGTGGTAACTTACAACACCCAGAATATAATTTACAGTGTATTAGCAGTACAGGATGGCTGCAGCACACCCGTAAATCCTGCAAATGCATTATTAGTTAATTTTAAAGGTTGCATATTTCACGATAAATTGCCTTCTGAAAATACCTGAACTGTTTGGTTTTGTTATGAAACCTTTCAAATAAAGTGCACTTTCAGTACTGTCAGTGAAGAAATATAGCTGCTGATTTAGAAATACAAACAGGCGATGCTATTAATACATTATTGTCATATATTATTCATTTTCAGTGATCTAAAACAACCCCTTTTCTGTATATTAGGGAGAATGAAGTAGAGTAGGACAGTCATGCAGAATAGTTGGTCTTCTATACTCTTTCTCTCAGAGTGTCTGCTGCCTTTTTCCACACTGAAAAATATGGTCTATATTTTAACTTTTCATTTCCTCTTTCCTACTAAGAAAATAATAATAATAATAATAATAAAATTTATGGAAGAAGGAATTAGAAAGTAGGTAGGTATGACTCAACAATTCCTAGTGTACAAAAGGAGGGAAGACTCAGGAATAAGGTCCTGATGTGAAAAGGAGGATACTGATAGTGGTCTTAAAAGGTCCACATTATTCTTGATAATGCAAAGATTTACTGCATCCTTTTCTGCATCCAGGAGTCACTTCAAAGAGACATTAAGGATTTGCTTCACTGTTCTGACACTAGATCTAGGCTATGCCTTTTTATCTTTGAGACTATACCATACGATACCATACCAGCTTTGAAGGTAGTAAATTTCAAAATAACATTCCAGTATATTTTCCCTGTTTTAAGAATTTGCAGTACTTCTGCAGAGAGCTAAATTTCTATACCCCAGGAAATTCTAAAGCTTTTCACAGGTTGATATTCCAGTCCAAGACTGTTTGTTTATCGAGAACAGGAAATGCCAAAGGATTTTGATTCCATGCCTTCAGTCAGAAGAAAATGTTTTACTATCCTTGAGCCACAATGCGTAGTATTGGATTGTTAACTCAGTGTGAAATGCTCCAGTGAGAGTTACTTCAATATTAAACTTCCTCTGGTCATACATACTAAGATGGGTTTCTAACGTCTTCATCCTCCCCAGTGTGACAGGCCCTGATTACAGCTCAATTGCTCATACAGGTCTCCAGGTACATGGTAACCTATATCAGAAAGGAGATTTTGTTACAACATGGTTGACATAGTCTGTCCAAAAATCCTATCCAAAAAAAGTGAATGTGGAGATCAGACCATGAAGAACAAATCCCATGGGTTTTTCTGTGCATTTTAACATTGAAATGAGAAAAGAAACATTTTCATCATTTTCACGAACTGAAATAGTTTTGTTTTGTTTGGAACAGATCCAAAACAAAATGTTCCTTGCCAAGCTATATCTGATGGGGAAAAAAAAGTTTAAGAAACTGCATACTGTTGTGGAAAAAGTATTTTGATGGAAAGCTTCCAAAAAAACTCCTCTTATAAATAATTCCATTTTATAATTATAACCTAAAAAAAAGTTATCAAAAAAACCTCTTTTGATGAGATTGTCTGACTCATGACTGTCTTCTGAATGAATGTTAGCCCTCCTGTTTTGTGCTACAGAAGTTCACATTATGATACAAAGAGAGGGCCATTTCTTTAAACAGTCCTGCATACTGTGACTATGTGACTGAAGGAACCCAGGGAACCTTACTTCATTAATACCTCCCTTAACACTCCGAGGGTAGCATGTCTTTTGTTTAACTTTGGAAGTCTCACTGTTGACATCCATTTTTGAGCTAGTCATCTCTTCTCCCTTTATAGTCAGTGGAAAGAATTAGACGTTTGTAGGGAGCCATTCTTCTCACCTTAATATAAACATCTAACTTATATCAAATGAAATATCACTTCTGTGTGTGTCTACTCTATTGCTCTCCAAATATGGTGAGATGAATCCTACCGTTGGTATTATTTTTCACTGAGTACTCAATTCACATCTCCAACCTCTGATCAGTAAGTTACTTAGCAAAGAGATTTTGTTTCTTTCCTCCACCTGTGTTCCACATTTTATTATATAGGGGACTATCACTGCCATGTTGCTTCAGCCAGGGAGAAACTCTGAACTATACTTACAATATTTTTGCAGATGGTCTGCAACAGACATAAGAGGAAAAGGAAATTGGCCATTATTTAAATGACTATTTACAGTGTCTTTTGAAATATGGGCTTGGTTTTCCTTGAAGTGAGGGTACAATGAACTTGTTACCATGAATTTCAGGGGAGCAGTTTATAATAGTGAAGGCATTGTGTTTGAAGTGTTTAAGTCCTTGACTATTTTAGCCCCGTTGAAAAGTAAAAGTCTTCAGAGGGTTATAAATTGTTGAGCACACTTAATTTCATTCCACACATGAATGTAGAAGTTTTCAAGTCTGCTGTGGTCTAGAATTACCACATTTAATTATCTAACTAGCAGCCGCCTGCTGGGGCTGCACTGAAATTAGTATTTTCTGAGCTTTGTGCTTACTGATGTTTTTCGTAACAATATGGTCTATGGCTGAGAACCTTTTTATTAGCTATACTGTTAGTGAGACCTTATTCTGATCTAGTATCTTTGTAAGGCAAAAAATAGTTTAGTAAGAACAAGGTGTCACGCTTATTCCTGTAAGAGAAGCTTCCCATCATGGTAGAGAATAACCATTCCTTAAACTTCATGGATTTTCTCTCACATTAAATTTTTTTTCACAGGTTTCCAAAAATACACAGCCTATTTGGGATTCATATCATAATAGTGTAGGATAACTGTACTTCACGTTTTCTTTTATACAGGGTAGTCCTGGTTTACCAGGAGATATTGGTCAAAAGGGTGATCTGGGACCTCCAGGAGTTCCAGGCGTTCCAGGTGAGAAGAAAATTTACCATATTCCTAAAAAGTATGCAAAGATGTCTCTTTCTTATCCTCAAAGATGCTCAAAGAATGTTGATTCTACGTTACAAATTATTGAAACAGGACATTGAAAGCTGCATCAAAAGGCATACAAGAACATAGAGATTTTTCTCAAGGTTTTTTGCCTTTTGCCTGTTTTCTTGCTTTGCCAATTTTAAGTGTGCGCTTGCTTTAAAAGGTGGATGTAAAATCAATTGCTTAGACATTACCAGTCAGGAATCTTCAAGATTTTCTTGAGAATTGGAGAGGCAAATGTTATAGCTATATTCGAGGAAACATGGGCTCAGTATGTCTCCATTGTTGACTATACTGCTGCTACTGTCACCATCATATACACGAAAACACCACATGTATAAAAAATACGGTTATTAATAGAAAAAAAAATTTTATAATTTAGAGAAAGATATTATTAATTAAAGTAAGAGAAATTTGTTTTCAGTCATCATTTCTTTGGTGACTTAGTGCTGTTTGTATCTTGTTCTTGCAAACAGTTAAAAAGTACTTGTGCAAATAAAGACATGGCCCTTACATGATCATGGGGTTGTACATGAATATTCTGCACATATCCTTCCAAATCAAGAAATTATTGAATTTTCATGTAAATATTTCCTTTGACTTCAGGTCCAAAAGGATCTCCTGGCTTCCCAGGCCTTAAGGGTGAGCGAGGTGACCAAGGTCTTCCTGGATCTAAAGGTATAATATAAAGACTTGCCTTTTTTCCCAAATGTTGTTGTTAAAATGGTTATTTGTGACTAATCAATGGATATCTCCCCCCTGCTTTTATTCAGTGTAAAAAGGTAGAATATGAAACCAGATATCATCATGCCAGCATCTGAATGGTCAGATTAGATTTAAGTATTGGGTAGAGAGTGAATGTATTTATCTCCTGCTCTGAAAAATCAATACTGAGGTTTTGTCTTTATTAGAATCTTTAAATGTTATCCTAGAACTATAGAATCATAGAATGGTTTGGGTTGGAAGGGACCTTGAGAGATCATCTAGTCCAATCCCCCTGCCATGGGCAGGAACATCTTTCACTAGATCAGGTTGCTCAGAGCCCCATCCAACCTGACTTTGAACATTTCCAATGATGGGGCATCCACAACTTCTCTGGGCAACATGTTCCAGTGTCTCTCCACCCTCATTGTAAAAAAAATTCTTCCTTAAGTCCAATCTAAATTTACCCTCTTTCTGTTTAAAATTGTTGCCCCTTGTCCTGTCACTCCAGACCCTGGTAAAAAGTCTCTCACCATCTTTCTTATAAGCCCCCTTTATATATTGAAATGCCACAATAATGTCTCCCCAGAGCCTTCTCTTCTCCAGGCTGAACAATTCCAACTCTCTCAGCCTTTCTTCATAGGAGAGGTGTTCCAGACCTCTAATAATTTTCATGGCTCTCCTCTGGACCCGCCCTAACAGGTCCATGTCTTTCTTGTACTGGGGACCCCAGAGCTGTATACAGTGCTCCAGGTGGGTCTCATGAGAGCAGAGTAGAGGGGGAGAATCACCTTCCTCCACCTGCTGGCCATGCTTCTTTTCATGTAGCCCAGAATACGATTGGCCTTCTGGGCTGCGAGCACACATTGCCGGCTCATATCCAATTTTTCATCTACCTGTATCCCCAAGTCCTTCTCAGCAGGGCTGCTCTCAATCCATTCATCCCCCAGTCTGTACTGATATTGGGGATTGCCCTGACCCAGGTGCAGGACCTTGCACTTGGCCTTGTGGAACTTCATGGGGTTCACATTGGCCCATTTCTCAAACATGTCAAGGTCCCTCTGGATGACATCCCTTTCCTTTAGTGTATTGACTACACCACTCAGCTTGGTGTCATCCGCAAACTAACTGAGGAACTCCATGCAGCCTAAGGTCTGGACAGCTATTTCAGTCCTTGGGAGGTCTGTTTGGGTGGAGACGTCAGCATAGATAGGCTGTAGTGCTTCCGTTTGGGTTTCAGCCACACCCTTGCAGTTGTGGTGGTGGACACCATTTTCTTTCAGCAGCTCACAGTCTCCTTACAGTTCTTAGAAAAAGAGTCCACTTAAAAAATGGTAATTCTTTTGAAAGATGTCATCCTTCTAATTCTAACTCCCTGGAGACCTCAAGCTTCTGGGTAGGCTGGCTTGCACAGCCATCAGTTAGTTGGCGTGACCGTCGGGGCTGCAGCCTAAGCCTGCTGGTGAGCAGAGCAGGCAGCAGCCTGATAACTGGCAGAGTGTGCAGCTCTTCTGAGCAAACTGCTGCACAAACTGCCAGTGCCACCCCCAACAGATGCTGCTCCCTCTTTGCCCTGGTTGCAGTGCTTCTGGTCAGAGCTACATCTGTGGGCCTGCTTTGTCCTGTCTGGTGGGAGACAGGAATGTAGGAAGCAGCAATATGGTTTTCAGCAGCAAGATGTGCAGCTACTTAGGTGTTACCAGAGGCTTGTCAGTGGCAGAGGCCCAGCCCAGGCTGTTTCCCCCATTGTGACTTGAACCCCCCCCCCCCCCATCAACTTCGGGTTTGGCTTCTTAACAAGTATGACCCTACTCAATGCACATATGAAGTCTTGGATACATTGATATCTTGTAGCTATAGGCTCTGTCTATTCTCTGACTACATAAATGGCAATACAAGGTAACATTGTCTTCTCACTTTTTTATTGTGCAATACTAAATATGTGCTGATTTCCTCTGTTAACTTTGGCAGGTTTACAAGGCCCACCAGGCCCACCAGGTGCTTTTCAGCTTGTTAAAGGGGATCCTGGCTTACCTGGCCCTGTAGGACCAGTTGGTCTCAAAGGATTCCCGGGAGTTCCAGGTCCCAAAGGACAGCAAGGTGAGAGTTTCTAACTTGCCAGTAGAAATACATTTTAAGTAATATAAAAATAGACCAATGGTAGGCTAGACACTAGAAGATTTTTAGTATAATATTATCCGGCTTTTTATAAACCACTTAAATTGTGTCAGTGATGAGGAAGAGAGTTCTTCTTCCGAAGCTCATCCAAAGGAGTCCCAGAAACAGATGCCTTCCTAGTGATATTTTTACAGGGTCTCACTCTGCAGTCATCACATCAGTATCTGAGATCAGCAGTAAGCAGAATGACTTGCAACACATTGCTCATCCTTTCCCCAGAATATATTTGTTAGGGTATCTTCTGTCTTTAGCTGAATCCAAACTAAATTACTGTGCGTCTCTGGGAGAAGACAAGCATGAGGAAAAACACCTTGATCTTGGAATGGAAAGTGCTTCCTGAGGAAGCTTGTTCCATAGTCCTAGATTTTGTCTCTTAGCCCAGACATTGCAATTTTTATGAAGAAAAGGTGAACTGCAAAAATTAAACGCAGTAGGGAATAAGAGAATGGAGTAAAGGGTAAGACAAATGAAATGCTGGCACAAGGACATGTCCTTCAGAATGACAGGACGTGGAGAGTGGGAGCTCAGAGGTGTTCTTTAGCTGTTAAGATTCTAAGGGAAAGCTTTGTTCCTGATTGTTTTATTAGAAGATGGTGGGGAATTACAGTGGAATATAATGAATATCTTCTTTCTATTTAATATAATAGATATGGAAGTTTGCTCTTGAAGATGGGGTTACAACTCTGCAACTGCTGTCCATTAGGAAATAGCTATGACATAATCTCAGTGATTGAACACAGCATGGGTTTGCTTGTACAGGATCTGTCGCTGTTCTCTAGTCGTCAGTTCAATACATGAACACAATATTGCTTTTTGAGTGATCGGAAAAAGGACAGCTGTGACTGTCTAAAGCTTCTGATGTACCACAGAAATGTTGGTGTGGTGCTGATGGTGTTAACTTCTTTTTCCCAAAGTCAGAGTTACTGAGTTTATGTGGGACTCAAAGCATCCCTAGAAATCGGTAAAGGGAAGACACAATATATGTCTGAAAACCTGTTTGGGAAGAAGTTAAGAGAATACTGATTTTCCCACTGTCCATGACCCTACTTTTTTATGGTCTATTTTTGATTGAGTTATATGATAAGCAGAGAGGGAAGAGATTGCTGCCCTTCCTTTTCATATTCCAGGTGAATACTAGTTATTTTAGAAGCACACCCTCTGCTTACTTCTCTGTTCTTCTCTACTGTAATCACTTCGCCTGCAGTAACCCACATATGTGCTCTAGATATTGAAATATACTCACTGAATCTGCATGAGTCTAGTTCATGCTGAGGTGTGCCTGTGCTGTACTGTATTAAAAGCCAAAAAGTCAGAACTAACATGAAGTAATATCCAGTAATAACTATTCCTTGTTTTTCAACAGGGGTGACAGGACCTTCAGGTGTACCTGGACCACCTGGTAGTCCAGGGTTTGATGGTAAACCTGGGCAAAAAGGAGAAGTTGGTCCTTATGGTCCCCCAGGTAAGCCCATGAGTTCTTCAAAGACTTGATTCCTTCATAGAAAAATAACATAGGAGATTAGGTGTGAATGTATCTAATTTCACTTCTTTAGTTATGTAGGCGGAGTACTGCTGTCTGTAGAGATAAAAGGAAACTCTCTATATTGTAGGGCCCAGAGGATTCCCTGGTCCACCTGGCCCTGAAGGTTTGCCTGGGGCTATGGGCCCACCAGGTGCACCATCTGTTGCTCATGGCTTCCTTGTTACCAGACACAGTCAAACCACTGAAGAACCATCGTGTCCATTTGGAACAAGGCTGATTTACCATGGCTACTCCTTGCTTTATGTACAAGGCAATGAAAGAGCACATGGCCAAGATCTGGGTAAGTAGAGATCAAATTAGAATTCAATTAGAATTTATTACAAAACAAATGTTTCTTTCATTTGTAGAACTGTATTGAACAAACCTGTGCAATTATTCTTGGCTAGCTGGTGCTTTATTATGCCTTCTAGGTTGGTACAAATAATGGTTTGGTGTATAGAGGAAACAGTGTCTATTTAGAAGGTCTTATCAAAGCCTTTGACATAGTCATCCATAGTATCTTTATAGTCAAATTAGTGAGATATGGGCTGGCTAAGTAGATGATAAGGTGAGTGGAAAATTGGTGGGTCCATCAGGCTCAGAGGGATGTGATCAGATGTACAAAGTGTGAGTGGTGGTTGTTGATTAGTGATGTCCCTCAGGAATTAGTACTGGGCCAATACTGTTTAATGAATTTATTAATGACTTGGGTGATGGGATAAAATGCACTCTCAGCAAGTTTGTGAGTAATGTCAGATTGGGAGGAACAGTTTCATTCCCTAGTGGACACAGCTGCCATTCAGAGGGACCTGGCCAAGCTGGAGAAAAGGGCTGAGAAGAACCTCAAGAAGTTCAGTAAAGGCAAATGCAAAGGGGTACACGTAGAATGAAATAACCTCGTGCAACAGAACAGAATGGCGACTGACTGCTGTTTCCAGTAGCAGCAGTACAGACTGCTAGAAAGCTACTTTGCAGAAAAGTACCTGGGAGTCCTGGTGACCAACACTGAACGTGAGTTAGCAGTGTGCCCTTGCAACAACTACCCCATTCCCCCCTGCCCAACCTGCTGGGCTCTGTTGGCAAAACTGCAACCAGCAGATGGAGGGAAGTGATTCTTCCCCTCTGTTTGGCAGTTGTGAGACCACATCTGGTATATTGTGCCCAGACTTAGGCCTCTCAGAACAAGGAGGATGTTGATATACCACAGTGAATACAACAGCTAGCTACTAAGATGGCTAGTGGGGTCTGGACAGTCTAATGGAACTAGGTTTGTTCAGCCTTAACAGAAATTTAGGGGGAGGCCTTTATTGCTGTCTACAGGGATGGTAGAGAAGATGGAGCCAAACTCTTCTCAGAGGGCCTCAGTGACAGAAGCAGCAATGGACACAAGTGTGAGATATATTCCAGTGAAACATAAAGAAAAGCTTTTTTACCATGCTGATGCTCGAACACTGGAATGGGACCCCAGAGATGTCGTTGAATCTCTGTCTTTGGAGATACTCAACTAGCTATGGACCCAAGCAACCTGATCTAACTGGCAGGGGTTAGGATAGGTGACGTCTAGGGGTCTATTCCAACCTAAGTTATTCCATAATTCTACAGGCAAGACTGGGCTACTCTTGCCTTGCCCTGTTCCTTCCTTATGGAGCTAAGAGAAGTCACTTCCTCTGAGAGAACTGGGCCCTCCAGAGCAAGTGTTATCTGCTTTTTAGCTGCTCCTGGAAATATTTGTTTGGCAGTTGGCAATGGTTTAACAAAAATGGGTTAACAAGTAACCTTTCACTTAACATTTCAGGCACAGCAGGAAGCTGTCTTCGTAAATTTAGTACCATGCCTTTCTTATTCTGCAATATCAACAACGTATGTAACTTTGCATCAAGGAATGACTATTCCTACTGGCTGTCCACTCCTGAACCCATGCCAATGAGTATGGCTCCTATCACTGGTGATAATATCAGACCATTCATCGGCAGGTACGGTTTCAGTTCTGCTGTGTTTGTAAGATGAAGCAGCCTGTGAAAAGTGCATATGGTACTTTATTTTTTTGGAAAAGGCTTTTAATCTGTATTATTTTTATTTCCTGCCTTTAAGTTTAAAGTTTGAGTTCCTTTGATGAAATGTTTCAAAGTGTGCATGTTTTCAGTTTAGACTTTGATCAAAAATAAATCCATTTTGGGGGAAACCCAAACAAGTAGAGTAGTCTATTTTGAGTCTAATTGAAATGAAAAGATTTACTTTGAAATGATGTTTTGCAAAAGCTGTGATGTACTTTGAAAGAGAAAAAATTTTGAATTTATTCACAATTCTTGTCCAAACCAATTCTCCTTTTTTTGACTAGCCATAGGTAGAAGCTTTTTAGGGCTCAGTTTCCTTTTGTTGGAAAATGGTAGCATTATTTATTGTACAGTAGACTGCCAGGCTTCTTCCACTGTTTTGGACAGACTGCTTGAATACAGCCATTATTGTCTGAATTAAAGGAAACAGTTGCAAAATAAATCGTTTATTTTTTAATAATTCCAGATTCTCAGCTAGCATAAAGTGTGGCACTTACATCAGACATAACTGTTCTGCATCAATCCAACATGTTGAACTTCTGGTCCATTTTAAATTTTAAGGCCACTAGCAAAAACTATCCTGGCATAATATGCCCAGTGCTGAAGGCAGAGGTGTGAGCAAGAGTATGGTGAACTGTACCACTGTCGTTAGATAAGAATCTGACAAGGGAATCTCCAACTTATAACTTAAATGATAATCATTATATATAGGCATTACTATGATTCCTATCACTGCTTCTAATCTGTATCAGCTCTTGCTGGTCCCTCTTCCTGCCATATAAAGTGATTGGGAGAGGAGGTTGCTGTTACTGTTTTCTCGGGTCTGTATATACCATCCAAGAGAAAGGACAATTAAAATGATAAGTGGGTTGTAGTCTTGACATCTTGGTATGTTCAAAAAACTATTTGGCTCTACTGCAAAACATTTGATATTTATTTTGCATAATAGAATCCATCTTGTGTCTGCAGTTGTAGTCTGTACTCTGCTTTTGGTTTAGTGCCATAGAAATTGGTATGCCTTGAAAATGAGTGGGCAGATTGAGGGCAAGATTCTCAAGAGAGACTATAGTTTTTGTTGGTCTTACTTTTTTGGTTGTTCATTGGATGTGAACGGAAGGGGCTTGACTTTCAGAAAAATTCAAATGATTAATCTCTGAAATTTGTGTTCCTTTTACACCATCCCTGATCAAGCACCCAAATTAACCTTTAAGAATCAATTTTTAAACTCTCGCTCAAGGAGCTAGCCACCAACATTTTGCTTTATCTTACACGTATAGAGTAGCTTTTGCACCATAAAAATTTATGTGTCTCTCTCTATATATATGTATATGTGTGCATGTGTGTGTATATGGGTTTTTCTCCTTTTAGCCATAGCAGAGAGTGAGATAATTGTAATACACATTTTTTAAAACAGCAAGGAATCTGAGAAGATTATTCTTTCAATTTATTTTATTGGTTGAGGCTTTTAAACCAACAGTTTTCCCTGTCCAAAAGTTGAAAAGGTGTAGAAGTGTCACTTGCTGCCTTGGGTCATGGGACTTCTTTTCATGTAAGGCCTTCCACTGAAATACCAGAAATCTCTTGAAGCAAAGCAGAGCTCCAAGAATAGAGGCAGCTTTACATTCTTCTTTTAACTTACTCTTTCATTGATGTGTTTCTTAAAATAACTGTCTTGGTTCTGCACTAAAGATGAAGGCAGTAGGTATGAAAGCAGTCTTCACAAGTCAGAAATAGAAGGCTTTCATTCTGAATTCTTTTGCTTCTGTGCATTTTCCAGAATCCAACTTAATCCATTTTGCACTTGATTCTTTTCACCACTCTGATAATAGGAATCAGACTGTTTAGTTCTAAGTATCTGTTTTGAATCATTTTCATCATTGCTAACTGCAGCAGCCAATTTAGGAGTTGTACAAGAAAAAAAAAAAGGATTATATCTACCAAATTCCTTATTACCAGCTCCCATATTAAAATTTCCAGCCCAACTCACATTTTTTATGATTCTCCTGTGAAGGCACGACCAGTCATTGGATTATTCAGTAACCTAGCAGTTCTGAGATACAATGACTTTCTCTAAAGTAAAAGAACTGGTGCTGCACAGCTTTCTGAAGAGTTGCTTTCAAGTTCATTGTTCAAGTTACTTTGCTAGAAATCTCTTACTGGAGATAAAGACCACAAATGTAAATAAAAGCTACTTTCAAGGAAAATGCATGGGGAAGAGTCTGCATTAGATTAGATTAGCAGTGATTAGCTTTGTAACACACTTTCCAGAGAGATGGCTTTCTCTCTGGAAGTCACTCAGGGCTATGTTTAGGATGATGAGTTGCTGTTACTTGTCTCTGATCACAATAGACCACTTTTAAGTGATACTTGCTGAGTTACAATGTTTGGCTATCTGCCTCTCATGTTCATGACATTGAGCACTTTTAGAAACTACAGTACAAATGGGACTAGAAAAAGACAAATACATTTGAATATTCAGATAAGGGGTCTCTTGTTCTTTGCTCATAGGAAGGCTAATAGGAATAAGACTTCATAGTTAAGCTGTTCTTAAGTAAATGAGGTAAAAAAAAAAGAACCAGTTGTTTGTTTTTCTAAATAAAACATTTTGATTTTCCTTTAGTTTTGAAGGTGACAACATTTCCTAATTCAAGATTCCTTAAAGAAGGTAACTTCTGAAAAAAAAAAAAGTATTAATCCTCAAGTGCATGTAGCTCATTCATGTCTTGGTCTTTCTAGATGCTCTGTGTGTGAAGCTCCTGCTATGGTAATAGCTGTTCACAGTCAAACAATTCAAATACCACCGTGTCCAGAAGGCTGGAGTTCACTTTGGATTGGTTACTCCTTTGTCATGGTAAGTGCACTGGGGCATACTCTGAGGTGAGAAAAGCATTTGTTTCAGGCATTTGATCTACGGTCCTGCTCTGGGAAAGTTAATATCTGAATATGTCACTTCAGGTCTTAGGAGGGCATTAGACCTCTACCCTTCTGGTGACTTTAAAAAGATTCTGGCTAATTACTAAATGAGAATAATGCAATAGCAATTAGTTGTTCACTTTTGAGGAAATGCACACAGCTTGCTCTCTTGTTTGCAGCTCCAGCACAGGATCCAAGTGCTGAATAAGTGAGGAAATAAGTGTAGTTTTCCATTGTCCTTCTACATCTGTGTTGCAGTAGCTTCCTAGAGTGGTAGCATATCAGTGCCTGTCCTCTTCCCATTTTTTGATGAATAAGTCTTCAGTTTTCAAATGGCATTTTTGACCTTTTATCCAGTTTCTTCAGTTGTATCTATACTATTAAAATAAATAGGGCCAAGGAGTGGCCTGGAAGAGCCACTCTGTAGTCCTCCACAGTGGTTAGTTGCTAGCATGCTTCCTGTCATGCTCACAGCCTATATCAGCAGCCAGTCTCCCAGGCAAGATGTGGGTATGGTCTGAGAAACAGCATGGATCCAGAGCTGATAGCACTTGGCAGTGGGAGAGAGGCCACTGTGATGTGGCGCAGGAATTGGGTTAAGCTGTTCAGATATAAACCATACCAGTCTGTATGCCTTCTGGGCCGGAGAGCTGGCCCTGGCCTGTTGCTAGTATAGAGACAGCTTGGGTCCTACTGTCAGTCCTGAAGGATTTCTGTGCATACAGCTGCCCTGAATTTGCCCTGGTGTGTTGTGCTGCCATTAAGTGAGACAACCCAGTGCCACCTCTGGAGCCCTTCAGCTCCACCTTCTTGCTCCTCCTTGAGCTGAGGGACAAAACAGCAGACAGATGCAACAGAGGACAAGGAGAGGCATGTGAAGAAATATTTGTGCAAGAGAGTTAATAGGTGTTGTAGCAGAAGAGGTAAAGAGTCCTTCTCTGACTGACGCTTTTGCATTTTTCTAGCACACCAGTGCTGGTGCGGAGGGCTCTGGCCAGGCCCTGGCATCTCCTGGTTCCTGCCTAGAGGAGTTTCGCAGCGCTCCCTTCATTGAATGCCATGGCCGGGGCACCTGCAATTATTATGCAAATGCTTACAGCTTCTGGCTTGCCACTATAGAAAGGAATGAGATGTTCAAGTAAGTTCATGATTTATTTATCAGTATTTGAGACTCAGTCAAGCCTTGTCGCTGAATAAGAGAAGTATTGTTTGACTATAATACATGGTTCAAGTATTGGCTGTGCCCCAGCCTGGTTAGTATATGTGATATTAGTGATTTTCATAACAAAAAGAAAAAAATTATAATAGCTTTTGGGGAAATTAATGAATGTATCTTCTTTTAGTGTTTACAAGGTGTCATTTGTACCTGGTATTTTGCTTTTCAGAATAATCTAACAATGTTTGCATTTCCACTATATTTGATTGTATTCACTGAGTCATAACTGGGATAGGCTGACGCACTGATTGAAGTTAGGTTAGAATATAACATTCCCCCTAGTGGATGTTAACACATAATAGAACCACTTGAAATTAGTGCAGGTGTTGAACTAAGTGAGCTGAGCAATTATTTACCTTTCCGTAATGTTGGAGGAAGTATGTCTGAATAAAATGCAGCTGAAGGCAGAGGCCTTAGGCATTTCTTCAGTCCCGCTGGGGTTCTAATTTCAGGAATTAAGTGGTAGTAGGCTTTGTTTTGGTCTCCTGCGCATAAGTATTTTGCAACACAGTCTAATTTGTTCCATAAGAATTTTATTAATATGTTAGTGTATAGACCAGTTCCCAGGTCTGCATAGCTTACCTGATTAGCAGACATTCCTCTGGAGTGCAGGCAAGCATCCTCTTCCACCGCAGTCCAGGCTGCCTGCTGCTCCTGGTACCCTTCATTTGGTACCCTTCATCTCTTCATGTCTTCTGGATCTGTGAATGCTTGTTAGCCTGTCTCAGTCAAAATGAAGTTGTTTAGCCAGTTTTGACTGTCTATGAGATAGTTGTCAACTGAGTAGGTAGAAAAATTGAGCACCGGGACTGATTATAGCTGGGGCTGTGATAATCTCATCAACCAGAAAAGCTACTACTGAAAGAGCCCATTTGCCAACACTGGGATAAGTACTGGCTCCCTAGGAAAGAGGAAAGCTGGTCAGAGGAAAATTTAGAGGAGTCAACACTACAGTTGTTTGTATTCATTGAGTCCTACCCAGAGACCTGTCAACTTTATACCCTTTTCTGGCTACAAACTATATCTCAAATTAATAAAATAATCCCAGATCAGGGGACCTCTCCTACTAGCATAAGTCACAAATACTCTTCATTTTCCTATAAACTCATAATCCTTTTTAAAGAAAAGTGTTAAATGTAAGCACACTTTTGTCTGAAAATGCTTTCTTTCCACTTGCTAGGAGTAACTCCATATGATAGGTGAGAGACTGAAGATTTTGGTTTGTCTTTCTGTATGACATCACATAATTTCCTTTGCTGGCTTTTAATTTTTCTGTAAAGTCACAAGAGTTAGCAGAAACTCATGAACAGTCAAATGTGTTCAGTTTCTTTGCCTAATTGTTTTTTACTACCCAAACTGCAGCATGTTTTCAAACTATTGATTAAGCAGGTAGTGTCTTCTGGTTAAGGAAATGTTCAGCCTCATGATAGAACTGAATTCTGAAGTAACTGGAAGTGGACGATGTTTAAAACTAATCTTGTGATAGTTTGTGACCAAACTTGAAAGTGAATATACATCGGAGAACTTAGGGACACCTTCTTGATTCAGCACAGCTTAAAGAGGCACTTGGCTGCATGCAAAGTTTGTGTTGTCAATTGTAAACCTGAAAACTGACTGTTTGTATCAACAATTGTTAATGGGTCTTTTCATTTATTTATTTTTAATAGGAAACCAACTCCCTCAACTTTGAAAGCAGGGGATCTGCGCTCAAATGTTAGCCGTTGTCAAGTCTGTATGAGAAAAACATAATGACTTTTGAATTTCAACTAATTTCACACGATATGGTGCTATTCGTTTAACAGCAATGAAGCCTAGACATATATCATATGTACCTCATTGTTGTCCAATATGAAAACAGTAAAGTGCCTTTTAGGAACTTGCATAACTAACACACACTGCTTTACTGGCCCTGTCCTTGCTGAAGAAGAAAAGAGACAACAAAGATAAGCTTCAAATGTTGACATGCCAAATGGCACTTTTGATCAAAATATATGTATTTTTTATATAAATGCAATGCACTGATAGAATAAAAAGTCAGCATTTATCCAGAAAAAATGCAAAGGTGCTAGGAGGTATGCAGTTCTGCCTTATACTGTTTGCCCACCCTTTCTCGTTCTTGTATTATATATTTAGATTCATTTTTCTTCCCCAGATAAGTTTGTTGTTACCATTATCTAGGTGTCTCAAAATCCCAGACTCTTGGGTATGTACTTATTGTTCCTGTACAAAGCAATACTAATGTAAAAAGGAGTTTTGGGATTACAGACTGTGGTTAAGCAACATGTAACCATCTTTTCACAACATAGAGTGCCATCCTGCAAACCTTTGCTTCTGTTTGTAGTCTTTAGCGCTATTGGTTTTAATGGGACTACATCTGGAAGAGGTTGCCGAATTGGTTTCCCAAGTAGGCAAGTAAATGTTTCTGCGATGTTGGTACTATGCAGCTTCCTTATGCAGTAGAACAAACTTTCCTGTGGAATAAAGAATGATCCAGCAATGGTCAAGAAAAAATATATATATAAATATTTTAGTAATTTATATAGATATCAACCATTAGGCAAATCAAGCTCTGAGTTTATCATTTCAAAAAGAAGCTTACAAAAGTTTTCTTCTTTTCAGTGTCATGAATTAGATGTTAAATGCCAAAATATGATGTGGAATGTTCATTTTACATAGGACATTTCAATACGGAAGTTGCAGAGACTGAACCCAGGTTATTAGCTATTTGTGTTTATTATAGTAAATCTTGCTTTGAGCTTATAGTCTTTATTCTGTATTTAATATTTTTCAGGGTTTTAAACACTATTCGTACACTGAATGACTTGATTTTGAAAAGTATAAGGCCTTAATTTTGTTAATACTGTGCCAAAAAAATTCTTCAAAGTGGCCTCAGAAATATTTGTAAAGAATTTCTATGCAAAGATAGCATTTTTTGAGCACATCTGTGTCCAAAAGTGTTTTATAGACTATTGCCATGCAAATACCAAAAGATTTTTGCAAATGCCAAGGCCTTTGTGTAATTTCTTACATGTGTATTTCTTAAGAATTCAAGTTTGCAATAAAACTATTTGTGTAAAAAAAACAGAAGAAAAGAAAAAGTTCTTACTAATCTGTTATTAGCATTCATTTACAGCAATGAATTAATTTTTAATAAGCCACCAATAAATGCACAAGCTTGATGCAATCCTAGATTATTTTTGTTTTGCACATCTTTCAGATGTACAAAGCATCTTCAAAAGGGGAAAACAGGACACTGTATTGACACCTCTGTTGTTACCGTGTAAGAACCGGTACTGACAGACGAAACATGGGTTATGCATCTATTACTGAAATATGTTTGATGTGAACAAGTTACAAAAATCTGCTAACTTTGTCTTAGCTCATGGGAAGCAATCAAGTTATACACATTTTTCACTCTTCCCTTGAATTTTTCATGCACAAATCAGAACTTAATTATACAGGATAAAAATTAAAATATCTCATGTAATTTTGCTTGTAAGTGGGCAAGGTGAATCTTGGTTGTCTGAAGAGGAGATGGGCCGTGGTATCCTTTTCCTTGGCAAAAGCACGTAATTTGTTAATGTTTCACATTGTTTTCCCAAATTTGTGAAGAGGCTGCTGCTGCTGCTGTTCTGAACTCACTTTCACTTAAAATCCTTGAGGACGTTGGCTGGCCAAATGACTGAAGACCCCTGGATGGAAACTGACCGTTTCCTTTAGCACTGACTCTTAACTCTCATGGAAGTCTTGACAGATGATCATTTTATTTATAAATGACCAGTCCTCAGAAAAGTCCCTTACCAACCTATAAAATATGAGGGTCTGGTTATGTCTAATCAGCCTGATGCAGGGTTTTCCAAAGCGCCACTTGTTATTCAGAAGAAGAGGCGAAGACTATAGGGTGATTCCTTGTGGCGTCTAGGAAGAATTAAGCAGACGTTCAGCCTTCTCTAACTCGGAGGATCCAAGCTACTGCTCACGCTTTTTAATTGCACTCTACAGCTTATCTCCTGGTCTGCTAGGGATTTAATTTGCTTGGTTCAAATTGTCTCAGAACTTCCAGACAGTTGAATTTATAAAGCCCTGCATGTATGTTTAAATCAAATCTGTTCATAAGAATACAATTCCTTTTGCTAGTGAAGCAACTACTCACTGCAGCGGGATGTGTACTAACCTGTGTTTTCTTAACTAGCAGCATTTTGGAAACAAGGTCCTTTGAAAATTTTCAAAACCTGTTTGAACTGTAGTTTGATGTCTTACTTCTCTAGTAGTAATGATTCATTCCGTAATCTCCAGTTCATAAAATGACCTAAACTATTGTCATGTTAAAGATGCTATTCTACTTAAGTCAGTGAGTAAACTTGGTAGTGGTTATCAAATACCAACCAGATTTACTGAAAATGCTGTGAACACTAGATTTTGATGCCCCACGTGAGGAAGAGCCCATGTACTAAAGCAGAAAAGAAGTGTGAAACACTTCCTTGCTTTCAAAAATCTGTACGTACCCCATATTCAGTCATTTATGGCCAACATTGTTGCTATAGTACAGTTCATTGTGTGAACAGGCAACTGCAAATGCATCATTTGTTAAAATTGTCTTGCATAAGCTTAGATTTCAGGAGAAAGATTTCCTAAAGAAGTACAGCTTGTTTAGTAGGCCTGACTGTTTTTGAATGCAGTACTTGAAGAGTAACTTTCATGACCCAAATAAATACATTTCTAAAACAGCAGGTGGTGCCCTTGCTCTCTTTGTGGTAAGATGGGTACTAACAACTTTACACTAACAAATGCCTTGTTCTCTAATTCACTAAAATGTAAAGCAGCCTGACAGTTCTCTATTTTCCCAAGTCTCTGTCTCTATTCTGACATGTTCTAGTCACCAGCAATTTTCCTTTGGAAATAGGAATGGAGCAGTGTTCAGTAAAAAAAAAAAAAAAAGTTCTATACATAGACAAAATAAAAATAGAATATAATGAAATAATCCAATATATATTTTGAAACAAATGATCTTTTAGCCTGTGTGTCTTTTCTGATAGATGTACATTCAGTTTATACTTATATCTTTTATCCTTCTCATAGTGGTAACTTCCTTGATGAAATACACTTTTTTCTATGAAACAGGACTCCTGAGAACAATATCCCCATACGGGGCTCCCTGAGAAGCGATTGTATTAAAGCCATACCTTTTTATGACTGAAATCGTAAAGCTGCGTGACTTTTTGAGAATCCCTTTCCTACCTTTCATGTTTTACAACTCTTGAGTAATCTGCGCTAACTACACAAGGCGGAACATAATCATGTAAAGCACAGGGCCAGACACGTGGGTCCCAGAGCGCCTGCTAAACCCAATAAACAGAAAATATGGCACCTGGCACGAAGACAGACCCCTGACAATTTGAAATCGCAGGTGTCTTGGTATCTGCCTGTATCTCCATCCCTTTCTCTAATCACGGTGATGGGCAATGCCTGCACCCGGACCTTCAGAAGGAGTCCAGCAGCGTTCGTCTGGAGGCTGCAGTGGAGCTTCCTCTCTCTTTGCTGTTCACCTAGTGGCAGCGATGCACTGCCTGCTGCATTGCTACCTCTTCATACACAAATAATCTTCCTTATGAACTTCACATTCTGAATTAGATAACACAATGAGAACATGAGAGACCAGCGTGGATGGTGAAATGCATACATCAGGCACAGGCTGATGCTGAGACCAGTGATGGTCTGGGATATGATTAATCATTATTAAGAAAAGAAGTAGCTGGTGGCCACGTGGAAGCATTCAGCCTCTCTGTTTTCAGACTGAGGTAAGAGTGTAGCGAGAAGGAAACCATTCCACCTGTCCACTAGTTATAGTATAGTTTATTTAGTATGAATGTAATATTAGTTGTGAGCTTGCAATATTGGGGGGTTCTGTACAGCATAATTATAAATAAAAAACAATATGCAAACTTACTTTTATCGCTAACAGCTGAGCAAGAAGCGCCACATGTTATTTGTGAAAGATGTACTAACAGTCAGAACAACCTCAAAAAAAATTTCCTGGAGCATGCATTTTTTAAACAATTCTCTTCCTTCAGAGTGTCAGAAGAAAGTCCTTCCAAAAAAATGCAGGGAGGGGATGTGTGGTTTTGGTTATTTTTCTCTAGCAAACAATATGCTTGTGTTGCTTGAGGTGTTAATACCTGTAGGAGGATAAATCACTACTACTTCTCATGAACTCAGAAATGTTTCCTATGGTAAAGATACTTCAGCCAGCCAGGCTTACTGACACCACCTTCTGTCTTCAGCTGCCACTGTAAGAGGATGTTACTCTGAGCTGAATATTCTTACCTATATTTCAATGTTGATTTCTAAAGATATATTCCTTCCGAACTTCTTACTGTCTTCAAACCAAAGAGAACAGAGCATTGCTTTTCTGTAAACAATCAAAAGATTTACAAATGTCTGAATCTTTTAGTTTTACATATGTTAGAGAGCTGCCTTCATTTTCCTCTGGCTATATGCAGTCAGCTATATTTATTATAATTGGCGTGCAGAGGACAGAAGACTTGACAGAGTGAAAGTTATAGATGGAACATGATCATTTGATGCTCTGTCAACTCCTGTCTCGCCTAAGAAAACATGTTACATTTCATGCAGAATTGTGGCAGGCTTCATTTGTCATCTCAGCTCCATGAAGTATGATTTACACTGTAGTAAATAAGCATGTAAAATGGCCTGGGCAGGGGAGAAAGTCCTTGTAAAACAGTTTAAAGAGCATTGATCAAACCTTTTTATCATTCTTAACACACAGCTTTTTAGACCAGTGTAACTCACTGCATGCTTTCTCTAGAATGTACCTCTCGGGCTCGCAGCAAAGTGGTTATTTCTCACCATCGGTTCTTGGAAGAGGTTCAAAGGGGGGAGTGCTAGCACATGCCCAGTCCTATCTGCTGCCAAAGCTTTTGTTATCTTTGTGGGCATAGTAGCTGGCAGCGGAAGATATTGCCCTCTTCCTATTTCCTCTAAATAATTATAGCAGCATTTTTTTCCAGCCTAATTTTGGACATGAACCTGTTTGTGGGATGTGATCAAAGTGGCAACCAAATCATAGGGACTTGAAATGCAATCACATGAATCACATGTCAAGAATTGTTTCTGTGTACCACTTTCAAAAATGTATCTGGGAATCCCCACGCTATCTGTGATGCTCAGCCACTGATTCCCAGGAGAGTCGCAGTAAGTATTGTTTTATAGTTATATTGCGATCTACCTCCTATTGTCATAGCATGGAAGATGTGTTCCACCATCTGTGGGAACTCTGACAGGGAAGAAGGTGAGTACCAGACAGAAGTGAATGAAGACTCTTGGAGCTCAACAGGCACATCTACAAACAAAATGACTGTTCGCCCTCGTTTCCACATAGACTGACTACAGCTTTTTCACAGGTTTTTTGACCACCCTTGATCAGCAATTGGGAACTGTCAACCTTCTCCTGTTCAAAGCTAATACCATCCAGGCCTTTTAGCATTGTCCCTGAACTAAGGAAAGGACCTAGCCCAGGGCAGTTAAAGATACACCCTGTCTTATTCTCAGCCCTCCCTTTGCCAATAAAAAACATAAAAAAGAAAAGAAGTGCTGGCGTTCCAATAAAAATACACTGCAGCTCTCCTCCTCTTCTGTTCAAAGGCAAATCTTACTTCAGGAAAAGATGGTGAACTCTCTAAAACAGAAAGGAAAAATCTGAAATGGAAATTTGAGAAAATATTTGCTAGATTATATATTCACGTTATACCAACAGTTACTCAGAGTGAGAAAGACAATATCTGAAATGCTATAATCACCTACAGTTATGAGGGAATTTGAGGGATTGCCCATGAAGATGGGGATTTCTTAACAGGAAAGCTACAGAAGTTATGAAGGCCAAATTGAAAAAAAAATAGAAATCACACTGGCTGAGTAGACTCTCCTGAACACAACCTTATACATTTGAAATAAAAATCATATTCAGATTCCAAAGATTACTGTGATTGCTAGTGGTGCAAACCAGAAGCACAGCATTTCCTGGAGGAAGGCACTGTGACCTGGGGATCACAGGAGAATAACTGGGATTCTGCTCAGATGAGGTGCTTTGGAGCCCCTGCAAGATTTCACTTACAGCCACTCAGAGAACTGACCTAGAAAACTGAGTAGGTCCTACTAGTCAAAGCCTGAGATTGTCTGAGAGGACATTGTGAAGAGGATCTGGAAGCTATGACCAAGCGCTTGATTCACCGCTATGAAAAATATGAGCTCTTCTGTGTAGCTTTAGAACCAGCACTTTTTTTTGCATGTTTTGTCCTGATCTATTGTAGTCAGAGAAATCTAGCCAACACATGTATATTAATAACTATTAGCAAGAAGTAGATTTCTTTCCAGAAACACACAGTACAGTGGAACTTTTTAAACTTTTTCTCCTCTTTTTCAGGCAAATTGCAGATAATCACAGAGAGAGAGAGAATTGTGTAGTTGTTTGTTTGCTCTTGCAAGGCACTGAACATGACCCCTCAGGAATGTGTAGGAGAGGAAATGAAAAGCAGACGTGGGAAGCTGAAAAAGCAGCACTTCTCCTCTATCATTAAGTATATAATAAGGTAGATTACATCAGTTGTTGGCCTAGTCTCCCTGGTGAACAGGTGTCATAGATACAGCACTGTCTAATCAAATATTAACTCATCATGTGGCAGCAAATACTAGGAGAGGGAACGCGTAAGATCATCTACCTCCTTTCACTTGCAGCCAACTCTTCCGTGAGCCACTGAGGTTCAGTAAAGGACATTCCTGTCATTCTTACGGAGTGAATCTAATTTTATATAGTTGCCTAGACTTGCGACAACCAATTTTTTTCTGCTTCCTATAAAAAAAGTATGTTGGATACTAACATATGAACAAGCCACAAACTCAGACAAAAGGTTACGCTTATGTACATAGTTATAAAGTAAACCCACAGGAGTTTAGTTTAACTGTCTTCAACCGTTACTTGCAATAAACCGATATACAAGATTTTTGATGCATATATTTTGAAGTTGTTTACATAGCTCCCATTTTACAAGCAGGAAAAATAGAAATGAAATTACATGCAGTTAGTTAAAAAAGAAGTCAGTCCTTAACTCCCGGACCAGGTCTGTCCCTGCTGGATCATGATCTGCCCCAAAGTGTCTGGCACTCCTGGAACAGTGATGAAAAAAGAAATACTTATTTAGTTTTTGAATATTCCATTGCATTTGTTACACTTTTTACTTTATACAACCTTACATAGAATCAAAAGAGTCGCAGTAGTTTTAAAATGACGGCTGGATAAGATATGTGGGTATCGTATGTAAGATGTCAAATAACGTGAAAGGAGGCACCTGATGAGAGTCGCTTTCTGTCTTCTCAGTCACTTTCCTGGAGAAGAAGAAAATCAGTAAAGTGTGGTACTCAAAATAGAGCCTCCAAATCGAACTAATGATAGATGAAATGAGACAAGAAATTTTTTTCAGGAAAGACAGCATATCACTTACTCTCTTTTTCTTCGGGCTCCAGGAAGAGTCAGTATAGAAGGACAAATAATGGCTAGGAGAGGATGTTCTGGATGATCAGGTATCCTGACATATGGACTCTTACAAGTGTCCTCCTGGGTCCATCCTAGCTGTCCTTTTTCCGAGATTAGAAGCCTAAAATTTCTCCACACAGTTTCAAGGAGGGGACTAAAAACTCTTCCTGTTTAATAGAGAAGGGACTTAGTAAATTGGGTGTAAATTGACCATAAAATAATCCAGCCTTTATAACCATCAAAGGAGGGAGATTTGGAGTTGTTTTTTCAATAAAAATATAGGTGCAAAAAAATGTTAAGGGTTAAGGCCTGACAAATTTGCATAGTTATTTGGTGGGGTTGCCTGAGCTGGCAGGACTGAAGAACTGAGATGCTTTCCATCCCAAGCTGTGTTAGCACTTACTGAAAAGAAATGCACAGCTGTTGGCCATATCTGTAGTTTCCTATTATCAGATATCGCCCTTCCATGTTCTGGTGGGATTTTTATCATAGATAATATATACATATACATATAAAAAATCAACAGTTATTTTATATATATTTTACATCTAAGAAGTATTATCCCATCATCCGTACTACTTGTCCAAAACAGTATTAAAATTCAGCTGACAGAAGGGTGAACCTAATGTACAAGAACTAAGAAGTCCTGCTATGTAGTTTTTAATTACTCAACGAAGGTGGGAGATGTGCCAAGCGCTGGAGAGATCTAGGTGCAAATTTTAGCTCTGACTCATCTCCACCTTGAACGGAGATACAGGGGCAGACTGTTCCCTCTCCACCCTGCTTGCTTTTGGGAGGAAGCCCAGAGGCACAGGAAAGGGCGGACAAGCTGGTAGTGAGCTCCAGCAGGTTCATGATCTGGGCAGTCAGTGAGTTAGGACTGGCGGGTGCATCACAGGGTAAACTCGCTCTGGGGCTGGGACATGGCCAAGGTGCACGGCCTACAAACACAACACCTGCCCCACCGTGCAAATACAGCTGGTGTCATGCCACTCCGCTTCTGCTCAAGTGAATCAGTCCATGGGAGCAGAGCTGGTGAGGCTTGAGCACCTTGAAAAATCCCTTGTGATGTATTTAAAAAGAAGGGTTCAAAACAAGCACGGCTAGGCCACCTGTTGATGATAAAGCCTTGTCATTTATTTGAGATTAATTGAGGATGTCTCTTTGGGTTCTGTGCTGTATCACCTTCAACATCTTTTGGATACCTTAATGTGACAGAGCCAGTTAAAGGAGGCAGTCTTCTTGAACTCTCGCTTCTGGAAAGGAGGCCAGTAAGAGCTTGTCATCAGTTTTTATTAACACTAAATATTTTAGCAAGCTCTTGCCATTTTAAGTATTGTGGGGAAAACAAAGCAGTCATCTGCCTCCTCTAGCAATTTTCATAGCTCATAAGACTAATCGTTCCTGTCAGGTAGCTGGATAGCTTTTTCATTCTTTATAGCTGACAGCCTTTTTGCATTTGGTATTGAAAGCACAGGCTTCAGCCTTATGCTACAACGAATATCCTGCATACTTTAATCACTTCCTAGAATCACTCACCTTTGAAAGAGGCACAGCACTGCACTGCGAAAGAAAGGACAGCGTTGAACCTACAGGATCCTTACTCTCCGGAGGATTTGTTGGCAGAAGTGCAATGCTCTCAGTGAAAGGCATTGAGAACAGGCTCCGGTCTGATCTTGGTGAACTTGTGATACTGACTTTTATTTCATCCTCAGCATGTGCTGTGAGTTGATCTAGATTTTAATTTTTTAAGATAGCTGTATTATTGGTGGGTCCTGGAGGGCTTGTTACAGAAAAAGAAATACAGAATAGGAATATTCTCTTGTTTTTGTAAGGAGAAGTGGAGACTCACTACCAGCAGAGAGATTCTGCTGCAGTAAACTTGTACTGGTGGGACAGGTTTAAGCACTTAATCCTTTTGCTGCTCCTGTTATAACAATTCCTAGAATATGGCAACACTAACAGGATGTTTTTCGTAGAGATTAAAAAGGATTATTCATTTTAGTGACTCATCTCCAGCCAGTCCATTGTTGAAAGCTGTGGCTGATTGTACAAACAGCGTGTTTTCCTGATGAAAGGGAAGCAAACTAGAGAGACGTGTTCCTTTTCAGCCAGCATCTATTCTGACCTTTGCTCTCTGTTATCAATGTAACAGTTAAAAACCCCAACAAAGTCTAGTTCTCTTCAGCGTCTCCCGTGTGTTAGCTCAAGCATCTGTCTCTCCCTGTCCTTTACCTCTACAGACTATTCAGAGACAAACACCACACCACCATGTAGTGTCTACCCCTCTGTTTTGTTTCAGAGAGGTGTAACATCTGTGTGTCAATATTAGGGGCACATCCTCACCTGGTCCTGCTCTGAAGTTAATTCTGGGAACAATAGGCCCAAGAATATTTCCTGCAGCAAAAGAAGTCCTCTTTTGACAAGGTAACGAGAGCAGCTGGGTGGAAGCACGAGAGCAAGTAACTTTCTCCAGAAAAAGGTGCAAAGATATCTTGCTTTCTTACAGTAGGGCAGGAATTGTGGTGCTGCGTAAGGCGCTCTACTCTCATGTTCCTCTACTACATATACACAAAGTCTGCCCCTTTTCTAAGGGCAAACTACAAACTTCTGATCTAATTCATTTTCTGTCTGCATTTTAGTCTGCTTGAAAAAGGTTTAAGTAGCAAGGACAAACAACAAAAGCCTTTACTTAAAAAAATGCAGCCTAGCTTGGAGTGTCTCTTTTAATATTAACTTTCCTGGCACAATTAAACACCAAGGTTTCTCTGTGAAAAGCTTGCCAGTTAAATTTTTTTTTGTATGTGAGAAAGTCGATTGGCTTTCTAAGAACTACTTTTAATCTTTCTGTTTTGTAGGTCTTCTTCTGGTTTGTTACCTACTACTTTATGGGCATGAATTGCCAGAAGTCTTTTGAAGTATAACAAATGCATACATCCCAGATAACTTTTTGGGATATGTTCTCTAAATAACTAATTATACCCAGTAATAAAAGTAATTTTCTTACATTGTAAACAAAATGGACTTCAGTTAAACGTCATGGAGCAAAAATTGCTTGGATGAATGATTTTCCTGTGAAGCAGGAAATATATGTTCTCTTGACATCATTGAGACGGTACATACTGCCATCTGGGTGTCCTGAGAAAGCACCTGGCTTGCTTCCTTACCTGCTGCTCTCGTCCTTTCTCAGTGGCCACATCAAAGTGCACTATAAACACAAAAATGTCATCAAATGCCAAGCTTTCAACCTTACATAATGCCATTTGCTCTGGGCTTTTGCAATGTGATTGATCATCCCTGTTTTGCATGTGGAGGAGCTGAGGCAAAGATGCCCGTGAGTCATGGGCCAGGAGTAGAGCTAGAGCCCAAATTCTTCACACACTTGGTGCCTACTCTGAGGCCACATCCACACCCACTGTTGTCATTGTGTCCACAATTACTGCCAATTACTGCCTGTATAAAAAAATTCCTTCTGAAATGTTGAAGCATCTTCAGAGACCATATGACAATGCTACATTGATATAATGGTTCATGCTGCAGTACTAACCCGAAATCAACCATAGCAAATGTTAAAGGCACTTTTTCTGCTCCACTTTCTTCCTCTGTGCCTAGGTAGCTGAATGCTGGTGAAGTGCCTGATTTTACACATGTTATTTGATATGTGTCTATGTGTAGGTCACTAAGAGTACATTAGGAATGCAGTGACATTTGTCATTCAAACTATCACATATACCAAGCCACTGCGAGCGTTAATTATTTCACAAGTGACTGCACTCAGTTATGTGTCTCAGGCTGGCATATTGCCAAAGAAGGGTGATTTTTTTTTTTTAATGAGTCAAAATTTTCTTTCCGCACTAGTACCCTGTTAGATGGGATTGTGGTCCTTAGATACCCTCAGAGTAATGTGAAGACACGTTGGGTAACAAACAAAAAGAGGTCAAAATTGCAAACTGCTAGCTGTCCTATGTTTTCTTTCTTTGTGGCAGATTGCTGAGGTTCCTGCTACACTGTTCAATCTTTCAGGAACTGAAAGGCAAGAAGCTATTTCATTGCCTACAGGAACTCAAGGGGGTTTGTATTATAGTCAAGTAGCAAGAAGCCGTTTCAATTGGTGCCGTTGCCAGGAAGCTCACAGTATAGTTTAAGTCTTTATTGTGAATCCATGAGGTTTTTTCTTACCGTAGGCTGAAGTGAGAACCGTAAACTGTAAAATCAATATAACTTAGTGATGTATTATAAAGAGAACAAACAGGATTTTTCTAGAATTTAGGAACAAATTGTCTGTAGACTACTGCTGATGGCTTAATCTCCATTTCATTCTGTGAACAATAGGACATATGGCCAGCTGGAGTTTGCTAGGTACTTCCAAAGCATCGTTATTTCCAGTTAGAAATGCTATCCGCTGTGAAGTCAGATCCCCACAGCGGAGGCTGCTGAGTCTTTGCACTCTGCCAGAGTGAAGGCGCTACCCTGATCGTATGTAGCCCAACTGGAGCCATGGCTATGACAGGAAACTGAGCAGAGACAGGGCAGCCTGGAAACTCTGTCCCTGGTCATTATGTTCATTGCTGCTATAAAAAGACTTCAGTCAATTATGAATTTTGTCAGAACATTCTAATACGGATGGAAGGAGAAGGTCACTTTGAAAATAGCTCGTATTTATTTGTCTGTCAATGCTCATAAGAAATTATACACATACACCAGATGCTAGACTGGCTGTGCCCTTTGTTCATAACACAGGCAATTAAAACAAAAAGAAGAATGTCCAAGCAGTATAGTTTTAATAATCCCAAAGATTAGCAACTAATCCCAAACCATAATGAATTTTCCATCAGCATGACTTGCAGGTCACTGTCACTATAAATCTAGTCCAATGAAGTCCATTACCCAAAGGAATGCTCATGGACTGCAGAAAAACAGACCAGAAACCAGGGCCAGTGACGGAAAAAATAAAAAATAAAAATAACAAAACGTTGCCTGGAAGGTGCTGTATTGACAACCTGTAGATGGCAGTGCACTCAACTCAACTACTACTCACATACTCCGCAAGGAAAATACCTTTAAGGAGGTAAACATCCATCACTTTCTGTTCCATTCCGTCTTAATAATACCAAGTCTTAGTGCCACATGGCTACTAGAGTCCTTGTGTTTAATCACAAATGTCCTTTGAATGACTGTTAGGCATATCGGGTGAAAAAACTTGGACTTCTGCTCAAGTGCCTGAATTCTGGACAAAATGGCTCCATCTCTGTGACCCTATAGAGAAATAGGTGTGTGAGGGGAGACATGTCCTTGAGAAAATGGGAAAAAAATCCTCTGGTCAGAGCGCGGGTTTGCTGAGTACACTATATATGAAGTACCAAAAAGTCAGTCCTAAATTGCTCTTAGTGACCAACAGGTACCTGAGGCCACAGCCCATGGAAGTCTGAGGTTCTGGTGCAGGTGAAGTACCTTAACATCAAGACTGTGAACCAGAAGCCTTCTGTTCAGATGCCAACTTATCTGGGAGGGGAGTACATGGCATCACTTTAAACTATGTCGTGACTGAACACTGACATGAAACCATGACCTGAGTGGATGTTTGAAATGGTGTAAAAAACATATCCATGTGAACAAATGAACATTTGACACTGCCTCCCACAATCCAAGTTAGGATGTTATAGCCTGGATGGGTGGACAACTAGATTGGTAAGAAACCGGTTGGATGGTCAAGCTCAGAGGGTCAGTGGATCATTTCCCCTTCAGCATGCAACAGGGTAGGTACAGCAGGGTCTATCCTGGGACTTATGCTGCTTAACGTTGTTATCAGTAACCTGGAGGAGGTCGTGGAGAACACTCTCATCAGATGTGCAGGTAATGCCAATACTCTCCATGGAAGGGCTGTCATTCAGAGGGTCCTAGACAGGCTGGAGGGATGGGCCAACAGAAACCTCATAAAATTCAAGAAACCAAATGCAAAGTGCTGCACCTGGGAAGGAAGAGTCTCTTGCAATGATACAGGCTGGGGACACACTGCCTGGGAAGCAGCTCTGGGGAAGCAGCTCTGGGGCAGTGAGCTGGGCAGGAGCTGGTAGCAAGCCCAGGGAGCAGAGATGGTCAGCAGCATCTGGAGCTGCATCAGCAGGAGCACGATGAGGAGGTCGAGGCAGGGGTTGTCCACTCTGCCCAGCGTTCGTTGTTAGACCACATCTGGATACTGTGGCTGGTTTCGTGCCACCTGATGCAGGAAAGACACCGATAACCTGGACTGAATTCACCCCTGTGATGCCCAGAGCTGGAGGGTGTCCCCGTGAGCAGAGGCTAGGGCAGCAGAGCTTGTCCAGCCTGGGGCAGAGGTGGCTTTGGGGGCACCTCACAGCCACCCCAGTGCCTATGGGGAGGGGATGGAGAAGGGCAGCCGGGCCCTTCACAGCCGTGCATGGCAGGGCAACAAGGTACGGTAGGCATGAACTGAAACAAGAGGGGTTCAGAATGGGTACTGAAACCTCTCCCCTGTGAGGACAGGCAAGCCAGGGAGCAGACAGAGGGACAGGCTGCCCAGGGAGGTTGGGCAGGCTCCATCCTTGGCGGTTTTCAAGACCCATCTGGGCAAAGCCCTGAGCAACCTGGTCTGACCTCACAGCTAGCCCTGCTTGGAGCAGGGGTGCACGAGGGACCTCCTGAGGTCCCTTCAAACACAAATTATTTTATGATTCCATTATTCTGACCAACAATATTACATGTAGGAGCATGAAGAATGTTTCTCCCATTGTGATGTTCTTCCCATCCAATTACGCACTGGTGATAAATTCTGTCTGGGGACAGTAACCCAGACCTGTGCATCTTGACCACTGGCATAAATTAGTGTACACTTTATTGACTCAAAAGTGTTTAAATATAGCAGATGCTGTTGCTCATTTTTTGCTGTGAATGGCAAATTTGTCAACAGAATATTTCAATGCTTCTTCTCAAATATGGAATGAAGAACCAAATTAAGAGTTCTGCTTTTTTTCCATCATTATTTACAGTTCACCAGCAGTATCCAGTAATGGACCTGAGTGTGACTTAAAGAGTACTTGTTTCTAATTTGTTCTTTTTTTAAAGCTCTGTTATAATTTTAAATTTTATTGGTCATTCACTGTGACTGGTGACGTTTCACTGATTCATTCAGCTTCCGCTATCTCCTTCCTTTTTAAAGTTAAAACCTATCATCACTGACATTTTTCTTTCCTTCCCAGATTCTAAATATTTATTTTGAGGATTTCTTTATCACTCTGCATCTTTTTCTTTTTAATCCATTGCATTTTTCATGGCTGCTCAATCACAGTTTTTTATTTAGCATCCAAGAACTAGTTCTTAAACATTTCCTCGTGTGCTTTTTTAAAGCATTTCTCTCTATATATATACATTCCAGTCTATAATGTTGCCAATTAGTTTAAACATCAAAAATGGCTATTTAAAGCTTGATAAAATATAATGCTGATTAGTAGCAGTACTGTGGTCAAATAAATTTAACCCAATCATGATCATTAATATACAGGCAAGCATAAATATTCTAAATCAGCAGTGAGTATTTGCTTGTCCACCAAAATGAGCTCTAACGTGGCAACTCTCTTATCATCACCTTCTATGAATATTTTAAGGTCTCTGTAGTTATCTTACCTATATCTTCACCCAGACGTAACTACTCGCACTTTTTCAAACTCCCATGAAAAATGTCTAATGTCATTCATTTGTTGCCACCACTCAAAAAAGTGAGGTCCTTTTTCTACATGTTCCTAAGGTAGATCCTACAATACAGCTAACACATGGACAAGGTGACCTCCAGAGGTCCCTTCCAACCTCAACATAGTAATTGTACCTGTGATTTCTCCTGCACTACCTGCAATATCTACTTCAGTATTGTCTGTGCTCACTGCTTCCAATTTTGTGCAGCATCTACCCTGTCATTTTTTAACTGCTTCTCACTGAGTACATTATAAATGGAACATAAAAGCCTGTGTACCTCAGAGACCCTTGAACCTGGACAGCATCATGGTTCATAGAAATGGGTTTCAGGTTCAGAAGCAGCATCTGACGTCTTAGTCAGTAGGCTCACTGCTTTAAACCACAGTGCTGGTGCCACAGCCTTCCTGAGCCCCTAATTACCAAGATACTTTTTCTTGTTAGCTTAGGAAGCTCTGGTTTCTAGTTAAATGTAGAGCAGGGACCATGGCAAAAGAGTAAACCAAAGAGACCCAGGAGTGGAGAATATAGCACTCTGAAAAACAAAAATATTCTGTGAAGACCCTCCAACTTGGATATCACCCTTCTAGCATATCCTTGGTTTGATCAGTGATATTGCACAATGTTGTCATTCCTTCCTTGGCCTGATTTTCTTTTTCTTACAGAACTGGGGTCCATGGTGCAAAACTCAGGGCTCCTTTCCTTGTCAGCTTTCTAGGAAAAAACACTGAAAGACAGTAACCATTGTTCCTGTATGGAGACATGCCACGCTTTGATAGCCCATGATGTCTCTGCCACACACCTGGGCTGTGCCTTTCCTGCCAGGGTATGATACCTTCCGTGCTCTGTGCTTGCTCTGCTACTTCTCCACCCCCTCCCCATCAACTACTTCAACCCGTAGGTTGAGAAATTGCATTCTCAGCATTTTTAAATGCTCCTGTAAGTAAAACCTAGCATGTGTAGTTAATCATTGATCTTTATTTTTATTAACTTAGCGCTAGAGGTTCAGAATAAGAGACTCTTGAGTCTTCTGAGAAATAAAAAAGCAGGGGAGGCAGGGAAAGGTGTGCTCACTCCATTACTGACTGCGTTCCAGCGACTGACACATCGCTGGGCGTAACGCACAGCAGCAATAGGAACTGCTGTAATTTAAGGCCATTTCTCAGGGATTTTCCACTGGCTTCAGATCCTCCAGACTTATGAGCTCTACAGTTGTTCCCCACTTTGCCTTGGAAACTTCTGTACCAGGCTTGTGAAAACTGCCACCTATTTTGGCCCTGACTTACCTTTCTTGGGTAGAATCAGACCTCTGAGGCTCATACAAATCCCCTAAATGCTGCTTGATTATTTGGGGATATGTGGGAGGGATGCTGAATTGGTCCCTTCCAGTTTCTTACTTGTATATACATGTGGTGTACATGGATGTGCATGGATATGTGCACGTAGCTTCAGGTGCTCTCAGATGCAGGATGCATCTGTGCCTCAGTGAGATAAGGGAGCTCCCCTTCATGAAGCGGAGCTCTATCCTGTTGAGGGAAAAAAAACAGTGGACTGGGCTTAACAGAAAATGAGTTCTCCACCTGTGAACCATCAAAATGTGTCCATCAGAGACTTCAAATTTTGCTGAACTTGCAATCAAGGTTGTGCAGATGCCCATGATTTTGAGGAACTGGACGAAGTGTGGGGAGCAAGGGTATGGTAGATGAGAAAAAGCTGAAGATGTAAAAAACTTCTGATCTCAGTGACAGTTAATTAGAGCGTTGTTATTTGTGGTGAAGTGTATGGGGTAAGCCCGTACCTTTGAGAGAATCACTGAGAAGCAGTTGACATCCAGCCACACAATGTCATGCTTTGAATCAGATTTTGAAGTCAAATCTTGCAGGAAAGAGAAGGTTACCCTAGTAACGCAAAGATGCATAAAAGAGTGCATGTGCATGAATGCGGTATCCAATGCAAAGGAAACACACACAAACTGAAAACAAACAAGCCATCAAGCAAAATACATAAAATGAAAACACACATACTGCCTGCTTCATTTCATTAAGCAACATAGGCTGAATCTTTCCTGATTTGTAATGAGTGGATGCATTTTTAATGCATTTGTACCTCCTCTCATTCAGAAAGTGTACTCCTTTTTTTCTGCAGTCTCTGAGAGGAGGTAGTTCCCCATTTGGGCTCTCACTCCCAGCTGAGCCCTGTACCCCCCTGTTGTGCAGTCCTGTACACTTGTACTGCATCTCATTGTCATTAAAAAGAGATGAAGCAGCAGCACAGAGGAGTTTTACTGTGTGTCAGTGCTGTGAATTGCAGCAGAGCTAAGGAGCGGCTCTAACCCCTGAATCCAACTAGCTACCCATAAACCAAAGCATTTTGTTGTCATGTAAATGCAGCACCTCTACATTTAGAAGCTTTCCTGAAGACTTTCCCGGTATTGATGTGATCTGAAGGGAAGCTCCTACCACCCTTTGGGCCTATTTGCTTTCATACCCTAAATGTGTGAGTTTCTTAGGAAAAGGAATATCAGCAAAGTTTTAAATGAATTACAGCAGCTAATTCAAAAAGAGACAGAGAATAAATGAACCAAAATCTGCCCATTAAGCCCCTGCTAGTGGCCATCTTCACCCTGACAAAGAGATAACCTACAAAGCTGAGCCACCTGACTGGAATTAATTTGGACACTTGGGGCAGTCCAGGAATGTACTAAAGAAAGAGTTTTCTCCAAGAGACACGTTTACACTGATATGTAAAATATGAAGTTAACCCTACATATTCCCTAGAATTGCTTGCTAACTCAAAAGCTGCTACATAAAGTTACTTTTTTATTAGCTGTGGAAACCTAATGACTATTAAATGGAGTAACATGGTGACGTTACTTCTAAAATTGCAAGGTCCATATTGCTTGGGTCAGTCCTATTAAATCAGAGGTCTTATCAAGTGAATTTAGCTATACCTTTAAGAATACTTAGCACACACCACTGAAACTAGTTGTCTTGCATTATCCAGAAGCTAACAATGCTGATCATTAGCTAGGTACTAGACAAAGCAGACCTCTGTCAGAGCCCTTGGCTCAGAGCGGTTTCTGAAAAATCCCAGACACTCTCTGGGAACAAATATTACCTGCATGAAATACTCTGAGTGGCAGAATGAAGTAGCTAAAACCAATAGAGCTGAAATTTCCTGGAAATTTGGAAAGCAAATGGCTTGAACAGTGCTTCCTTCTGTATCTGTGTTTTGCACTGACGAATCTGCTAAGTTTTGTCATATATGCCAAAAAGAAAAGCCAAGTGAAGTGAAGGAGCCCATGCTGATGTCACAGAAAAAGTCTGCATCCTGGAACAGCGGGAGACAGATTTGTTTGTTAAGGAGCATAGGACTGGAAAAGATCTCTCGGTCTTCAGTATGTTGGATGGAAAAAACCCCTGTGTCCTTGTTGTAAAATCTTATTCTCGCTGCAAGTATATCATCTTATTAAAAGACACGACAGCTAAAACAGGTGATTGTATGAATGAAATCTGCTTTTGCTTGACATGTTATTTCACTAAGTGCAACTTTGTCCTGGACTTTGAATCCTTTTTCTAGTACTGAGGAGCTAGTGGGTCTATGCAGCCGGAGAGTGGGGCACAGTCTAGTGAACGTGAACTCAGGCAGATGGAAATGATCATGCATTTAACCAAATAAATCCAGCTTGGTAGAAAATGGTCCTAGTTAAAAAAATACTGATTAGAAAAGACAGGATGGTCAGGCTCCATACAAAACCACTCTAAAATTATACCAAAGAAGTCTGGACTGTTCCTGCCTGCTACTTTAACAGGCACAGGAATGGTTGCAGAAAGAAAAACGGATCTCAAAGTCATAGTGAACCTGGAGCTATGTGACGAAAGAGCTGATTTAAGACCAAAGTTCACTAGATACTCCCACACTGCTGTTTGAACATGGGTCTAACCATGCAGTGAGCCCAAACTTGTGTCATATCCACACTGTGGGTTGAAGACAAGCTGGAAGAGTAGGGAGTACTTGGGCTTGGATTAACTCTGAGTTTAGGCATGAATTTTCTCTTTGCAGCAAACCCATCCTACCTGAATCAGGCTCTTCAGCCCCAGCCTGGGAGATATGCTGGAAGTGTGCAAGAACCACATGCATGAGGCTGCTATTTAGGTTAGATAATAAGCTGGTTATAAATATCACATTAACATCATGTAATCATTGTCACTTCTGTTATCCTTAGCTGGGAAAAGAAAGTACTGGGAATGATATTTTCAAGGGACTTTTCTGCAAGCCAGCTGAAACCAGTTATGTT
>VYZW01047316.1:67369-83909 GCA_013401315.1 Balaeniceps rex
AGATAAACATCTAAAGCCATTTGAGATGCCCAAGGCTGTGCCATCTGGCCTACAGCTGCCTCTCCTGAAACAAGTAGGACAAACAGGTCTGTATTATATCCGCCAGCCCACACAGATGTCTCAGATACCTTCATGCATCTGAAATGGATGCTGGACACTTATGTCTAGGCGTACATCTGAACTAGCTGAATTGAGTCCTAGATGTCTATTTAAGAATGAGCCCCTAGGATACTCTCCAGGCTCTCCTGAATTTAGGTGTTTTAAACCTGATATGATTCACATACAGACACTAATTCCAAGTTAGTCATTATCACCACCCTCACAGGTGTACATATAAACAGGCTCCTACTGAAGGTAAGCCATATAATCTGAAAATGGTACTCAAGGTGATACTAGGGGATACCTGCTGGTACTCTCTGACATACAATTTTTTTTTTTTAACTACGAAGGGAGGCAAGACTGAATAACTTGCACTTTGATATCTGACTTCTAAACACCTAAAACCAGGTGAAGTGAAACCCAGTCTAGGGAAATAGTTCCAGAAGAAGAATTGACAAGATTGAGGTCCAGTCTACACAAGAAAAAAAATATTTTCCATATAATTAGTGGTGCAACTTTATCTGAATGATTTCATACTGGTATGAACACTTTTCTTCTGAGACCATTTTCCAATTTCACTTATATTGCTTGTGAGGAGGCTGGGGTAAACCAGTTCCAGGATAAGTGTGCCTGTGTGGTATAACTCATAACATTTCACTCCAGAGACAAAGGCTTAGGGATAGAAGAAGGGAAAGGAGAGAAGGGCTGGTAAAACCAATGTCACAGGGGAGGTTAATCAAACCATGGACAATGGCAGTAAAAGGAAGCACTCATTTAAAGTTCCTTCTGATTTTCTAACAGTGATGATAAAATGCTGGCTCCATTTGCTTTGTTTTTAAATGGTTTGTGTTTTTATACTTACTGGCTGTTCCTGAGCCTTTTGTTTGATACAAATTGTTTCAATATGTCTTTGAACTGCCTGTTTGAACACATGGCTTAATTCGCTTCCATTTTCAAGAACAAAATATCTCAAGCACTCAAAAAAGTTTAGAAATAACTCCACACTCATAAAACATTAAAATCACTGCAAGTGCCTGGAGAAGGAAATGTTGATGGTTTCTAAGATGTGCAGTTTATTTGAAAACCAGTTGTGTATTTCATTTAAAATGAAAGTTTTTAATTTAAGCTGTCCCTTAAAATTACTTCCATCCTCAAAGCTTCTCTTTTTTGCTGCCATTATCAGCAGTCTCCAATCCTGCAAACACTTGTGCATGACACGACAATTGCTGTAATCTAATTGACTTCAGTGGGACAATACCTAAGAATAATGTTAAGCTTGACAGTTTTTGCAGAAGTAGGGTCACTGTAAAGTATTCCTGCTTCCCAGCTGAGGGACCTAACTTCAGTTGCTTGCATGGTGTGTGTCTGGGAACCATGTCTGTCAAACTTAGTAGCCAGTTACTGCTCACAGTGATGTAACCTTTCTTCTGAAGATGGCATGGATCGTGGTCAGATGAGAACTGATGTCATCCTAGGGTTACAAATATGCTTCAAGACATGCACCTGTAATGATGCTCAAAACAAACAATGTTTTGTGTTATCAGGGGCCGATGGCACAGTTTTATAAAAGGCTGCGATAAAAGGTATTATAAAGGAAGCAGAGAAGACATTCTTTCAATATTTAATTTTCTGCGCCTTGTTTCATGAGCACTTCAACTTTGCAATTTTAAATTAAAGTTGCCTTTGTTTTTGGTGTGTTTTTTTTAACATTTCATTTTGTCGATGCAAAGCCAATCCAATTATTCCCTCCTAGGAAATATCTGAATCACAGTCTTCAATGTGGAAACACGGGAAACCTAAGTCACCTTTACCAAGGAATCCCTTCTGTGGAAAGTCTGGAAACTTTACAGTGTTATTTGCTATACTGGCTGAGGTATTTTTGTTCCATTAAAACCAGATGCTATTCCTTAGTATTAAGATAGATTAATTTCACAGATACAATGGGATCCTATTTTAGCAATCTGGTTTTGTTTTTAAACAGAACAATTTCATCGTATGCATGACGCCTGGCTATAATATAACTGTTTTGATGTGCAAATGGAAATCTGGGAATCTGACTTTCTTACAGTATATGTAAAAGGTGGCTATATTTGTAGACTCTAAAAGTGGATTCAACTGTACAAGTGTTTGAATACATACCATCTGTGTTAAACATATGTTCTTTTTAGGCCTGAATTTGCCACTGCCATTTTTTCTTTGAAATGACTACAATGTACTTCAAACTGACTGGGCATCTCAGAATTCAAGATTAATTGACAGCCATCTTGTAAAAACTTGACATATATTAATAGTAACTTGCTCTGTGATTAACAAACAAAATACAAATTGGATTAGTTGTGAGATGAGGCACTTTCCAATGCTGTGAGGAGAACTTCGTGTGAGCTGGGCTAGAGCCAGCTGTGCACAGATTTAAGCTTCTAAAGCAGTGAGAGAGGACCTTGGGAGCATGAGCACAAAACACGACTGGAGAATGGCGAGCAGCCTACGGTATTGTTGTCACATCTGGTCCCAGAGACAGGAGTGAATGGAGAGCTGTTTATAAACAGCTGAGCTCTGTCACAGTTCTCCTGCAGCCTTTCCAAGCGAGGTATGTTTTCAGTGAGTAGAGGCTTAGTTACGGAATTTAGTTCTCTTTCAAGAACATCTGTGGCTTGCTTTTCTAATTAGAAGGGCAGTCCACAAACAAAAAACTTTTTAGGCTGGGAGAAGAAACGACATCTCAGAAAGAAGCTCAGGGCTTTAGAAAGATGCAACAACTCACAAGGGGGAAAAATAATCAAGCAGCCGTGCTTTTCAGAACAGTCACATCACTTTTTGATAGTGGCGTGTCACTGAGCCCTGACAATTACATGTGTGATATAAAATGAAATGTCACTGGATCTTCCATTTATTATACTCCATCATAATTGATAGCCTGAGTCTTTCCAACACTGGCTTTGATCTTGCTGTTTGATTTATGTGAGCTGACTCTAGTGCCTTGGAAAACCTCAGCTGAAATCAGTGGGGTTGTGCAAGGGTATATATTTTTGCCCTGCAGCTCAGGCTGGAGGATAGGAAAACAATTTTATAAGATTGAAAACTGCTTTTTGGATTTGGTACTATGAAATGCCAGACTAACATACTCAAAATTTTCATTTTCATAAATGCACCTATTGGTACATGACTGGAGAATGTGAATTTCTGGAACGCTTGCGTTGGATTGCTGAGCACTTGCCGGATAGCACTCCCCTGACTTGCAGGGCATTGAGGCTACTGAGTAGATAAAGAGATCTGAATCCAGTCCATGAAAATAAATGAAAGAGAGGAAAGCTGATTGTAACAACAGCAACAACAACAAAAAATCTTTTTTAGTTTTCATGTCAAATGGTTGAAAAATGTCTCACTATTTTCCCAATGCAGGGAAACTCAGGTCTTACCTCTCACAGCCTACTCATCTTCTCAGACTTCTTTCCTGATGCCTTTTTAAAGTTTGTGGCAGCCCATCTCTTGGTGACTCCTTACTCAACAGAACACCAAATTTAGAGACAAGGAGGCTGCTTGCAGCCTCCCCTCCCCGATATTCTAATATTATTTATTATTTTATATCTATTGGCTAAAGTAGATAGTTTTAATAAAAAATAAACACCTCTGTAGCTTTGAGGATCTAGCCAATATTTATTATAAATAAATGTTATATATTTGTGTATTTATTTATACATAAAATAATAAATAATATTAGAATATCTCAGTCCCCTGAGACCAGTGGGAAAGTCTGGAACATGAATGACTTACCCTTGGTGAAGGAGAACTGTGTTAGGGAGCACTTAAACAAACCAGACATACTGAAGTCCATGGAGCTTGATAGATTACATCCACAAGTGCTGAGGGAGCTGGTTGATGTCACTGTAAGACCACTCTTCATTATCTTTGGAAGGTCATGGTGCCTGAGGGATGTTTCTGAGGACTGGAAGAAAGCAAATGCCACTCCTATGTTCAAGAAGGGCAGGAAAGAGGATCTGTGGATCTACAGATTGGTCGGCCTCACCTCAATCCCTGGGAAGGTGACGGAGCAACTAGTCCTGAAAACCACCTCCAAACATGTGAAGGACAAAAAGATGATCACAATTGGTCAGCAAGGATTTACAAATGAGGAATCATGCTTAACCAACCTGATAGTCTTCTCCAATGAGTGGACTAGCTTGGTGGATGAGGGAAGAGTGGCATGTTGTTTAACTTGACTTTAGTAAGGCCTTTGACACTGTGTACCACAACATCCTCATAGACAAGCTGACAAGGTACAGATTAAATAAGTACAGTGAGGTGGATTGAAAACTATCTGAATGACCAGACCCAGAGGACTGCAATCAGTAGCACAAAGCCCAGTTTGAGGCAAATCACTTGGAGTGTACTCCAGGGGTCAATACTGAGACCAGTCATGTTCAACATCTTCATGAATGTCCTGAACAGTGGGGCAGAGTGCACCCACAGTGAGTTTGCAAGCAACACAAAACTGGGAAGAGTGGTGGATACACCAGATGGTGTGCTGTCATTCAGAGGGACATGGATAGGCTGGAGAACTGGGCAAAGAGGAACCTCATGAAGTTCAACAAAGGAAATGCCAAGTCCTGCATCTGCAGAGGAATAACCCTGTACACAAGTATATGCTGGGGGCCACCCTTCTGGAAAGCAGCTTTGCAGAAAAGTATGTGAGGGTCAACAAGCCGAACATAAGCCAGAAATGTGCCCTCATGGTGAAGGCCAACAGGACAGCACTAGGAAAAACATTGCCAGCAGGTCGACAGAAATGATCCTTCCTCTCAGCGCTGGTGAGGCCACATCTAAAGTGCTGGGTCCAGTTCTGGGCTCCCCAGTACAAAAGACATGGACACACTGGAAGTTAGCAAACATGATGCCCATCCACAAGAAGGGCCAGAAGGAGGATCTGGGGAACTACAGGCCTGCCAGTCTGACCTCGGTGATGGGGAAGGTCATGAAGCAGATCATCCTGAATGCCACCACGTGGCACATACAGGACAACCAGGTGACCCGCTTAGTGGATGAGGGAAAGGCTGTGGCTGTTGTTTACCTAGACTTTATTAAAGCCTTTGACACCGTTTCCCACAGCATTCTCCTGGAGAAACTGGCTGCTCATGGCTTGGATGGGCGTACTCTTTGCTGGGTAAAAAACTGGCTGGATAGCCGGGCCCAAAGGGTGGTGGTGAATGGAGTTAAATCCAGTTGGTGGCCGGTCACAAGTGGTGTTCCCCAGGGCTCAGTATTGGGGCCAATTCTGTTTAATATAAATTTATCAATGATCTGGATGAGGGGATTGAGAGCACCCTCAGTAAGTTTGCAGATGACACCAAGTTAGGCAGGAGTGTTGATCTGCTTGAGGGTAGAAAGGCTCTGCAGAGGGATCTGGACAGGCTGGATCGATGGGCTGAGGCCAATTGTATGAGGTTCAAAAAGGCTAAGTGTCGGGTCCTGCACTTGGGCCACAACAACCCCATGCAATGCTACAGGCTTGGGGAAGAGTGGCTGGAAAGCTGCCCAGTGGAAAAGGACCTAGGGGTGTTGGTCGACAGCCGGCTGAATACGAGCCAGCTGTGTGCCCAGCTGGCCAAGAAGGCCAATAGCATCCTGACTTGTATCAGAAATAGCGTGCCCAGCAGGACCAGGGAAGTGGTCATCCCCCTGTACTCTGCACTGGTGAGGCCGCACCTCAAATACTGTGTTCAGTTTTGGGCCCCTCACTACCAGAAAGACATTGAGGTGCTGGAACGTGTCCAAAGAAGGGCAATGAGGCTGGTGAAGGGTCTAGAGCACAAGTCTTACGAGGAGCAGCTGAGGGAACTGGGGTTGTTTAGCCTGGAGGAAAGGAGGCTCTCTACAACTACCTGAAAGGAGGTTGCAGTGAGGTGGGTGTTGGTCTCTTCTCCCAAGTAACAAGCCATGGGATGAGAGGAAATGGCCTCAGGTTGCACCAGGGGAGGTTTAGATTGGATATTAGGAAAAATTTCTTCACTGAAAGGGTTGTCAAGCATTGGAACAGGCTGCCCAGGGAAGTGGTTGAGTCACCATCCCTGAGGGTATTTAAAAGACGGGTAGATGTGGTGCTTAGGGACATAGTTTAGTGGTGGACTTGGCAGTGCTAGGTTAACGGTTGGACTTGAAGATCTTAAAGGTCTTTTCCAATCTAAATGATTCTATGATTCCATTTTCCTTTTATGGTTATGCTTTGTTGCTCATCTAGCTGTTTATATGAACATTGCCCTGGCTGCTTGGCAATGCATTGTAATGAATATTATACTAAGTACCACTGCATTTAAACCAGGATTTTTTAAATGCTGTTTTTTGTAGTAGCAATAGGGTTTCACATGCCAGATAAATAGTTGAAGTACTGCAATGAGGCTTTCTTAATACTATATTCTACGCTGTTCAGTGGCACAAATGTATTTTATTAAGAAAATTAGTCTTGAACAGCAAAACCCGTTTGAGTATATCAGACACTTCACGTGAAGACAATTAGTTCGCCGTTGCCACATAAACTCTCTCCTCTATCAATAATGCCCAGGTAGACACTGTTTGTGCTTTGTTCTTTCTTAATGCACATTTGTCTGTTATCTCATAGTCACTGCACAGCAACAGCAACTACTGCCATATAACTGAAAAAACTGAAGATGTACATGTTTCTGGAAAGAATCAGATTTTCTATGCAAGTTCTATCCAGTTGGTCACTTCCCAGAAATGCTGGACTCTGTGACATATGCACATACTTTTGTGTTTGGGAAATCCCAGAAAGAAATGCAACACACTGTATGGGTATGTCCCCTCTGAGTGCCCAAACCAGACTTCCCTACCCCTGTTTCAAGCCCCTCTCACCTTCTGTGCTCTCATGCCCTCCCCGTCTTCCCCAGAACAACCCTCTCCCCTCATGCTCCCATACTCTGGCTCCCTCCCCAGGCATGGCCCAATCTTTGGATATCATTCCCCACCACAGACCCTCGGTGCTCCCTCTCTCTCCAAACCACTAGCTAATTCCCTTACTCATCTTGCATAGTCCCAGCTCACCCCATGTTCCCATGGCACAGACCCAAAGTGCAAGTCCCAGATGCTGTACCTAGAATTAGCAGCTGCTTCTTTGGACACTCACTGCAAGCGCCAGGGTCGAGCGGTACAGAATGGATGGCATACGCTGCTGTGAGTCCAGCAGTAACAGCCCCAATTCTCCCTTCTCAGCCCCTGAGACTTGTAACACATTTATCGGCTCCTTGGTCAACTGGGTGGCTGCAAGGTTCTCTTATAACTGTATCTGCTGCTCATTTAATACAGTGTAGGTGGGAGTCTATAAAGAAATGTAATATACAGAGTGCCTAGGGCTGAATTAGCCATGAGCTGTGTGGGCATGTGCACTTACAGTGGGTCTGCTGCTTCCCTCTGCTATCTTTCTAATGCTAGCAAAGACAGTGCTAGGTAAGGGTAAGGGGGAAAGGGAATCTTCACACCTCAGGTAAAGATAAAGTCTTTGCCACTAGGTAAAGATAGCCTTGGGAGCTAATGGGAGAAGAATCTTTGGGGCAAGGTGAAGAGAAAGATAAGACCTGAAACTTGCATAGGATTTGAAGCATGCTTTTGAATGCCATACTGGAGAATGGTTTTCTATCCTACTGATACAGGGGTGTTCCTCTTAAACTTAGTGATGTCAATAGGTACTTATAAGATTTTGGCAGCCAAATGTAGTAATTCAGTTACTGCTTTGTTACTTGCTAGAAAATACACTGATAGTCTGATGGGAAAGGATAGCCCATGGCCTCTTCATCTGGCCATTCTTAGCCTCCAGGCTGCCCATCTTTTATTTATTTTCCTAACCATTCTTGTTTCTTGCTCCTTCTCAGGAACCGCTCTCCAAACTGCCCATTTCCACCTTTCCACCTCCCTTCCCCTTGCTCCAGTCTTCAGCCAGGTCCAAATCTCCCTTCACAGGCTTGTCCTTCCTGTGCTGCCTCCCAAGGTTCATCCTTCTGCTGCCTCTTCCCCCTGCCTGCAGCCCCCTTCCCACCCTCGCCCTGGGGTCCTTTCCCGGACCTGGCCTCTCCAGCTCGTTTCCTTTTCTGCTTTGCCCAGGTAAAAGTGAAGTCTTGCTCTGCCCTCTGCAGCTTCCACCTGGAACATGTGCAGGAAGGGGGCAATTTCTGGACAATTATCTATAGATTTTTAAACAACAGGTGAAATCACTGTTTTTCAAAAGCTTATAACTGGACCATCTTGGATGGAAAAAAAGCAGAAGATTTTTACATGTAAGCCACTCATCCCTCCTTAGATTTCAAGTGCCTTCTGTGAACGTCTAGATTTAAGAACAGGTTTTAAAAGTTTTAAAAAATGTACAATAAGCCATCTTTTCCCCACACTCACTCTTGTGGGTGGCTGAACCTTGCTGTGTCAAATTTTCCACAAAAATTCAGCGTCCAGTGTCCACCTCAATCTGAAGTCTTTCATACATGTAGTTAGAGGTTCACAAATCCTATAATGGGAAGACTTGTTAAGAGTGTTAGCATGGAAAATTGCCAGGCTAGCTTCCTAGCAGGATTTGCTACCAATCCCACCTAGTATACAAATGAAAAAAAAAAAATCATTTATTGATTTAAAACACCAACTACTGCACATTCTAGTAAACTATGTTACACTGACACTGTGTTTTGGTGTCACCTCACACAAGATTTAATTAAGACAGCTCAAAACCCACACTGACTTCAATTAGCTTTGTATCAAGTTCTGACTGAACAAAAAACCACTCATAAGAGATAAGAGAGATAATAAACATGGCCAGGTTGTTTTTTTTTTACGTTGATTTGGAGGAGGGAGGGAGGGAATAATGGGCTGAAAAATGTTTCATTTCTTCTTGTCAGGGTGAAAGAAAGGAAAAATACACCCAAGATGTCTCTTTAAAAGATCCATTTAAATGGGACCACTGTTGAAGGAGGTAATTATTTTTTTATCATAAAAGCTTGACAGCCTCCTTTTAGGGCTGAAATGCAGAAACAAAATGAAATCTTTTGTATGATGGATTGAGTTAATGCACAGCAGCTTTCTGAGTGGGAAAACCAGAGAAGTGATTAGGTTATTTTTATTACTTTAGCTAGAGAGACTGGATACTGCTGCTACAACTAGTCACTGGGGTATCATTAATAGACCATTTGCTAATAGAATATAGAGCTTTAAAGGCAGATGCCGTTTGGGAGTTCAGCTCTCTTGCTGCGTCCCAGAGGGTTGTAAAGAGCGCGGAGCTGCGAGGCACGGCCCGAGTTGTTCTCCTGGACCCTGCACGGTTTAATCTGGGTGGCTCAGAGAGACCTTTGCTGTGCAGAGGTCTAGACAGACTATGGGGCCTGCCTGGCTGCTGCAGCTAGGCTGCGAGCCGTTTGGCAGCTTGCAGGCCAGGGTGTGTGCGCTCGGCTGCCAGCTGTGCCAGGTGCCAAAAAAAGTCCCAAACTCAGCTTGGCAGCTGGGAGAGGTGGGGCTGTTTTGCAAGAGGAAACGAGGAGCCATTTTTACCATCCTGGGTCAGATGGTGAGGGCTGGCTGGAGAAGTGAAGAGCAGCTACCCAGAGCCTTCACGTGAGCTCTGACCTGCTGGTATGTGGCGAAATCTCAGAGTGCCACAGACAGAGTTTCTCTTCATGTCACGCCATCAGAGGTACCCCTTCTTCCTCGCCCACTTGCAGCCGTGACGGTGTTGTCTGTTAAGGCTAACCCAAGGTTAGCTGACAGAGGAGTAACTTTCCAGCACCTCTGGGTGTTGCAGGTCTTTACAAGAAAAGGGGTGAGGGAGGAACCTGGTCTCATTCCAGTTGCTTTGCATGTATGTGCTGGTCCAAGGGAAAAAAGAAGCAAAGTCAACCAGGAACCTGAAAATAGAGTGTGTAAGGGACTCCCTGACACGAGCAGAGACCTAGTCCAGTGCAGTCTAACACACATTATCCTGGTTTTAGGATACATCTCAGCCCTGGAGAGCCAGATTCAGGTTACTGTGAACTTCAGGCTGTCCCAGTTTGTGCTGGAGATAGGGTCAGTCTCCCAGTAGGGTCAGAGTACAAAGACCAGAACCATGTCTTACTAGTACGGTCTCCTCTATTTCTTATTTAGCACGTAGATAGGAATATGGACCTAAGTGTTTATTTACACGTTCCTGATTAAAATGTTGTTTACCACTGGGGGAAAAAGCATTTAAGATAATGTGTGTGGGAGATATTAAGAAAATAAGTGTAAAGAAAGCTCTGAAGGCTTGTGTTTCCCAGAAAGGATGCTAACAGGGAGAAGAAGTAATTTGTTGTGGATGCAGTGTAATCTTTGAAGACACCCAGTCTATTTCTCTACCTCTCCGACACATTCTGCAGGATCTCAGAAATACAAGATTCAATAGTCTCCAGAACTTTTTTCCATTTTATTCTGAATTGTTTGCAGCGTTCTAGATGTCCCTAAACCGCTTGTATACCTGTTTACAACTTTTCTCCCTGAATCCCTGAGCCTGACATCAACCAGGGAAAGGACATACACATGCCTTCCTTCTCCCCTTTCATGCTACTTCTCTGCTGTCCACGTAGGTTTTGTTTCACAATTTCCATTTACGTTTCAAGCCGCATGGACCGATTACCTTGAGGGTTTGCTACCTTTCCAAGCATGGTTATTTTAGCAAACGTTCGTGAAGCAATTTAGAGCTCATTAGTAGTGAGAGGGCTGTGAGAAGAATCCTTGGGGCCTCCCCTACCTCAGGGACCACTTTTATGCTCTGGCCCTGGCCGGTGGTGCCCACCAGAGCGTCTGTGCCTGGCCTGGCTGATTCGCACCCACTTGGCTGACTTGACATTCCAGCCTGGCCTTGGCCTGTTCCCGTCCCCACGGCCCTGCCCGATCCCAGTGACTGTCCTGGGGCTGCTGGTGGCTGCGGGTCTGCGCTGGGTGGGTGATGGCCCGGCCTACCTGCCACTGCCCTCAGCTCTTGCTACCCTGCCTGCGCAGCGCAGTGCAGTGGTGCAGCCAATCCCATACTCACACCTGCTTCAGGGTTGATTTTTTAATGCTTTGGTTTTGTTTTTTTTTTTTTCCCCATTTGTATAGCTAGTACCACAGCAGGTAATCCTATCTGTGGCTTTTGAGAGCTACCACAGCACTCAGGCATACAATGAAGCTAGTTTCCAGAGCTTAACTAGCTACCGCACATCAGCTGCTGTGGTAGCTGCCTTTGTACGTTCTTAGTCTGCAGCAAATGGAAGATAATTAGGCTTATCTTAACTCTTTATTACTGCAGGCTCAATTAAATCCAATTACCTCACATTTGCTGCAAGTTTACACACACAGAGGATTACTTCTACTCAGCTGATGGTGGAGAGTCTGACAACGGCTGAGCCAGGCCTAAATATTTCTTACTACTCTTAAGAATAATTTATACCGCTGCCCGCATCTCTTCTGAATTTGTTCCCCTAGAGCTTTATCTCTGAGAGAAGGTGGTATGCTCTAAGTGCCAGCGCCAGTTAGTAAAGGAATTTGCATTAGGCTAAACTGGTTACAGTGGAGAGAAAGGACCAGGCTCTGCAACGAATGGAAAGTCTTAGCCTCAGGCTTACACCATACTCCAAGCATTGAAAGGTTAGGAAATTCCCTTACAGGAATCCCAGGTCCTGCACAGTTAGCCAGAATTTATCAGAGACGTTTCTAGGGATGAAGTCATGCAATATTTTTCTGTTACTATTTGGTGTGTTTCAACAGGAGAGAAATAAAGCTCAAATCTCCCCAGTACATTTACAGTTAAGTTTTGGAGAAGTTTACTTTACAGGATGAAAAACTTAACCAGAAGAGATGGAAGAATTCAAGGTATAGAAGAAAAAGGATCAATCCAGCAGAAAGTGTCAGTGGGGGGAGAACAGTAATACAGGCAACTTCTGAGGAGACAAGGAACTTTCTATGAAAGCAAGGCCACAAATAGAAGAAGGACCATTTTAATATGGCATATATTCTGAGGCCCTGATGAGTAAGATATTTATAGAAAAAAATTACACACATGTGATGCTCTGCCATCTGAGGCTTACTGACTCCCAGAAATCTGCTACTTAGGCAATCCATTATCCACATGATAGAAGCACATGATAATGGTTACAAAATAAGGTGCACACTTTTTTTTTTTAAATAAAACAAGGCAGCATGCACAGTCTGGAGGGCAAGGTGAGCACAGGTTACCTTTGCACATAATATCAGCAGCTGGCGTTTCAGGTAAGGTAGTAATGGCTTGTAATGGTGTAACTAAAAAAAGAGATTTTCATCTATTTCCCTCAAGCAGATTTTATGGGTTTTGAAAAGCTAATTTTGTACCAGAATGATCTTGAGTGCCATACTGCTAGCACTCCAGAAAAGTATTCCAGCACCTGCTCTCCCACAGAATTAGCTCTACTTATATTCCTAAAAAGAAGACCATAAGAATTATATTATCTGCTATTAATAATTTCACATGTATCTCCCAAGAGCCATGATATTGTAAATATTCAGCAGTTTCTATTCATACAGTAATAGGAAGAGGTAATACACTACGTTATGGATAACTTCAATTTCAAAATAAGTGGAGGACCAAATGTTTGATCTATATATAATACAAAATGCTTTTAAAATGTACACCCCTACAGTTTTGGTTATTGCCCAATGATAAAAACTAAAAACTAGACAAGAACAAAGTATGTCCACGTAAATTTGTTTGTAAAGCACCCTTTTTGAATGCTGTGGTGGATTGTGAGTCAAGTGGCTTACTCTTTATGTTCAGTGTATACAACAGGGATTTCAATAAGGTCAAAACTAGTAAGGTAAACCTTGAAAGCATTTGCTATTTATAAATCACTGAACTTCGAACAAGTACACATCATACACTGGCATCTGACCTTAGCAGAAATAAAATCTAAAGGGGATTGAAGCTCACACAGTCGTTATACCAATTCTCACACAATATCATATTTAAAGCACATTCTCCTAGGAGCTTCTCCAGTGAATATGGTTCATAGGTCAAAACGTTCAGCTTCATTTATCATAGCCTTAAATATACAACTTCCCTAAGTGTGAGTGGCTTTAGAGAAAAACAAATAATGAAGAAAGAAATTGGGACATCATGTTTATGTATTTTTCAAGGTAAGCTCAAAACCAGCCTGAGAGGTATAATTCTGGAATCCTTTTCAGCCCAGTTCCCTCCTGCCGAGTGGCAACACTGGAACAGACAATATAGATGATTTTACAGTTTAAATTCAATTCTCTCAAGACTGAGATAAACACAGTAGTGATTTTTACTGTCCATATTTACTTGTAAAGATTCTTTAATACAGAATTTTCCAGCTGAACTCTGGGAAGTGTCAGACCTTCTGTACCTGCTTTCTGTGGTTTTACATCAGATATGCCCTGAATCTGACTGGCCTCATTAACTACAGATATGATATAGAGTCACAAGGTGCACAGGTGATTTTAGCTACATAGGACTGTAAAAGTCAGGGCAAAGATATTCAAAAGCCTGTACTATATGCAAACCTTCAAATTCCTAAGGCAGCCGTGGATAGGGAGGTATGAGAAGACACTCCTCATGCTGGCAGTGCTGTGGTAACAAAACAGCTGGGAGGGAAGGGGAGCTGATATATCTTCAGCTGACCTAGATGGATTTGGAAGAGGACATATGTCTACAGCTTCAGCCAGGGGTTATAAATATGGGATTAAGTTCCCATTCCTTTATACTACACTTCCATCTAGGAAAGCCGAGTTACCTCAGTATTTCCACAGTTGTGAACTACTGATATTTGCCATAACGGCTAAATAGCCACATTTTCGTTCCAGAGCTGTCTGGCTACCATTTATAGGTCACCCATTAAAGTGACCCCTGTAGTGAGTTTTTCATATAGCAATTACATTTGGGGATCAAATCTTTTTGGTGGCATGATAGCATTCCAATGATTGGCACTCAGTAAATGAAAGATATGTTTCAGATTTTGGAGACAGAGAGATGAAAGACTCTGTGATCCTCTTAACAATCTATCCAAAATGTGGATAATATATTTAGATAAAGAGAAATGTTACAGCCATGAGAAAGATCTATTAAGCTGTCTGAAAGGAGAAGAAATTACGGAAATGAAAGAAAAGGAGCAGAAAATTTTATTCTTCACGGGACTGTCTTCAATCCGTTTGCAATGCCCTCAGCTCTCCTCATGCACAGTATGAAGCCCAGCTGTTGATCAGCCACACAGTGTGGATGTTTTAACCATGCCAAAGTGACTGTCAGCAGGCACGCTCCGTATGTAGTCCTGTAGAAAGGAAAGAAGGACAAAATAAAAACAACACTCTCATCTGAAGAGGAGGATTTTGTGCTCATGTTGGAGATGGAAAACTGGTCACATCAGACACCATAGTGAATAATCAGACCTTGTGTGTTCATCTAGAGGTGACTCCTTCATCCAGTGGCTGAAGCATTCTCCCGATTAAGAAGTAGCTGCTGAGTGACAGAAATCATGGGTTAAGATGCCAGAGTGAAGGGATCATTTTACAAACTTGGTCTGTTAAAATGTGAGATCTCTCTGTAGCATATTTAAAAATCTTCATAGTCTTAATTTGTTCCAGTCTTGCTGGTCAAGTTCATGTCTCCTATCCACAGGTACTAGCTAGAAAGATAAATGCTTTTATGAAGAGTTCAGTTAGGAACAAACCTGTTGGGCTTTGCTGCTTTATTGTTACCATGCAGGAGGCAGGCTTTGGGAAACTAAAAACAGCAGAAGAAACACTGGCTTGTAAAGTATCAAAATCTACCTTTGCTTCACAGCTTGGCCATTCTGTCAAATACTGGTAGAGAAACTACAGATGCTTGTTGTTTTTCTCAGCCTAGAAGGACAGAACAACCTTCTGATACTAGGCTGTTTGTGTTAAGTTTGATAAACACCTGGGGCCAAAAAGAACGACTGTCCATGCTGAAATCTGGAACAGAAAGTCAGACAGGCATTTTATTAATGACATCCCAGGGTAAAAGAGTCCTCAGATAATCTTTTTTTACATCACATTATACTGTGAGCAATTGTGCTGAGATTCAGGGAAAGATGAAGTGATGACTTTAACAGATAGAAAGTAGATTGTGATTTGGAGGTAAAATAAGTCCTCTTTCCATTAATAATTTACAGGGATAAAATTGACACTGTCTTCACTAGGAATTTGCCTCATGCAGCACCATTTAAAGCACACTGAGACTTGAGCCCTGGACATTTGGAGGCAATGAGTTCATAGGGAAGAATTCGGCTCTTCACTTTGCTTTCCTGAATTTTGCTTTTTTCCTGTGATTAAAGGAGTACCTGCCACCTTACCTCTGTCCCTCTTTAAGGTTTCAGTTTTCCGAGATGATTATGTCTTTCAGAATGAGTGTAGGGGTTACCTACCACCTGAAACACACAGATATTATTTTTATGCTGACAGGAGCAGCCTGTGATCTTCAATATCTCTAATTGTGAAATGACCTATAGTAACCTGCTGAGATGTGAATGTATTTACTTCTCAGTCAGCTTGGAGTGTTAAATGCTGAATGCAGCATATAAAGATATTAGGTGAATCTGTAACATTTTCTGGAAGAATCTGGGTCCGTAGCCTTTTAGTAGGCTTTTGTGGATTTCACAAGCACAGCAGTAAAAGAACCAAATAATTTAACATCTATGAAGTTAAATCACCTGGTATAAATAAGCCCAAAGTTGCAAAGTTGACAAGAGTATGTAAATGCCCAAATGGGAGCATATCCTGGAACAAGCAGTTCCTATGATCAAACCAGATGCGGGTACAGAGACCTAGGATAGATAAATTCACGTTATCCAGCAGCAGGCTCTGAACAAGCCCTAGTTCAGAGCTGACCCAAACTGCATCCACACTAGACCCTGTGCTGGGATGGAACTGCATGGAGAATTTATTCAACTGTCATCCTGATATGACTGGTATGGTCTCATGCTACTATTGCCCGTGGATTTTTGTTCATTTTAGGACTCTGTAGATGTTGTAAGCACTTTCTGACATGTGCACTGCATACACTTTTAATCCAAGGAAATGTGAAGCTCATGATGAGCACAGACTTGTTTCTACCCATTCTACGGCATGAAGTGGGCACAAGTTTTCTAAGTGTTTCAGAGCTCTAGCTTCAAGGAAAAAAATCTGACCTGATGTTTCTAGGAGCAGCTTTTAGCCCAGCAGTGACCATTAAACAGGCAGCCACAAGGAAGAGGGTCTGGCTGAGTCTCTGCTGCAAAAGAAAAGATGTTCAGTAACCAATCCTCAGCCCAAGGCTAAGTGCCACAGACTGCATTATGGCCACGCAATCCAGGGCTAGCGCTGCTAGATATTATTTACCCCAGTGAGGGAAAATGGGAATAATTTGAACCAACAGCCAAGCAGTGGGAATGATCATGTCTCCAGGAGCTGAACT
>VYZW01047316.1:98442-117446 GCA_013401315.1 Balaeniceps rex
CCTCTAAAATTCCCAGGTGTGTATAAGCATGACTCACACAACCTCCATCTGCTCTGTGGTCCATGTTGGGCAGAAGAACCTTATATCTCTGCCATGAAGCCAAAGGGTTCCCTTCAAACTAAACACACTTTTTGGGTGGGTAGAATGCCATCTTAAAGGGATACTCCCATCTGAAGATTTTATTGTGCTTACGTGTAACTGTCTGGATGATGCAGAGGGCTGTAAATGTTTGTAGCCTTATAAAAAATCAGTAACGCAATGGAAGACGAAAATGAATTCCAAAGAGTCGAACTTTTTACAAGAGTTCTTCAAGATTTAGAATTGTCATAGAATTTAGCACAGCCCTGATCATCTTTGAGTTAAAGATTTAAAATTGCTTTTGTTCTTCACGGTATTTGCAATCACTCATTTTGTAAAGATATTTTGCTAATTTTGCAAGAGACTCTGTACCTAGAGTCTGTCTTTCTGTGTTGGCTACCTGCTTTCAAAGGCAAATACATGCAAAGATGCATTTCATTCAGACTAGAAGTTGAAATCCCTGCCAGATACAGCATAACACTAATGAAGATCAATACAATTTGTTTGGAGTGTTACAAATAGCTATAAAAAGGGAAGCTAGTTCCATTCTGTAAGTCCTCAGTTTACAGGTTTGCTTACAGTTCACATATGTACTCACATTAATCTAATGAAATTTAACAAAGTAGTTAAAAGTATGTCCACAGTTTCTTTTAAATAGTTCCTTCTATCTGTAAAGCAGTTCTGGAAACACTGCGTGACAAGACTTGGAAATCAATAGCAAAAGGTGTGTGGCAGGGGAAATCAGTAACACTGGTACTAAGTAGGACGTTATTTTGTACATACACTGGTCAGAATAGAAAGACATTTACCAGAGCAAAACCTACTATCTAGAAATACAACGTTGCCTAAAACATTTCAGCAACAGCCAAGGAGTAAGTGACTTCAGGAAATGAGAAGTAACTCTGGTTTAGCTCAGGAAAGCCAGCTCCTTTTCTTGAAACAATTTCATAACCCTTCACTTGCATATGAAGTGCAAGTAGCAAGAGACTTGTAAGAGTTGTACAGGCATGTTTTGTATGATGAGCAGTCTCCTCCCAGCTGCAGATTTTAGGGGTGGAGAGGGGGGAGTAGTAGCAGCATTCTTCATAGGGTTGTCATTCACACTTCAAATGGGACATATATGGGAACTAGAACATTGAAGCTGTTCTGAATGTATATTAGAAAGCACCAAAGTGGATATAATTTATCCCTGTGGCATCCAGATGCCATGGAAACCCACCTCACATAAGCCAGGATGTTTCTTTTATGATTTAAATTCCATTTCTTCTGGCCCACATGAAGCATATGAATACCACCAAGGGAGAATTCGCATATAAACTACCAAATGCTTCTTAGCAATTTCAAACCTTTTCCAAAGTGACAGTAAGATCATTTGTATGATCCCTGTGTACATTTTCAATCTTTTAGTTGCTTCAAGAAGAAGCAGAAAACTCTTTAATGTAAAACTTTATATAAATCCCTCTCTGTGATATTTTAGTATGAACACTCTTACATAAAACCAGGTTGCATTGTACTTCCACTGGATGGAGAAGTGACCAGGACAGTGAGTCTAATGAAGATACTATTCCCTTACAGATTAACTAAATAGAAGGTCCTAGAAGTTCTTAAAATCTTGCTTAATGGTTTAAACAACCTTTAATTATCTTTTTTTGTAACATGGTTCTCAATCTCTGAAGGTTTCCACTCATTGTGAGAAAGGAAAATAGATAATTCATATGCTACAGAGGAGTAAGATAGTTGTCTTGTTAGAAATCTAACTTTAGGAGCAAAGTTTAAACTAAATTTTGTAGGAAAGGGAGATGCTGCATGGCAAACTCTGAATTGTCTATAATACCCTTAAAATTCAGTGAGGACCAGCTGAAGACTTGATCACCTTTCTTGTATTTTTTCAGAGCCAATGAGAAAAGTCACTAGAACTGTCTGAGTCCTCCCATGAAGTTTCTGTGGCTGAGTTCTGTAGCTTAGCTTTGCTTTGCAGAAGACAGACGTTCTCTCTCAGTCACTTGCTACCTTCCAGATGTATCCTTCAGTTCCTTCACAAATCTGAGATGAATCTTACTGTGCTGTAGCTTAGAAAACTCTTTTCTCTAAAAATGTTTCTAGTTAGCAGATGACTAATCCTTGCCATCCCTGCCTTCCTGTGCTATTAGGAACTTCCCCTTGTACTGCCTGTGTTTTCCTATGTCTCAGTGCTGCAACACTTGCATTCACAGGTATTCTGTTTTTTCACTCTCTACAACAGCTGCATTGATGACAGCAATTTGTGGGTGTATAAATACCGGGGGGAAAAAAAATGCATGCCATGCTTAATGCTCTGGAACACTTTGATAATGACAACTGCATATTTATTTTCTTTGAGGTTGGTCAGTAGCTATTGGCAAGGTGTAGGGATGGACTGCTTCTGTCAGCCTGATTGGAGCTATATTCTTCAGTAGAGTTTATTCATTAATAAACTCAAAGTAGAGTTTATTCAATAATTAAAAATAAATGAAAAATACTTACACAAATATTTTCTTACAAGTTCTGAGACCAATGCTCCATGTTGCCTACAATACACGCTTTGCCTCCAAAGGCTGTTTTGGTAAAAGCCACTCTTCTTTCCTGCTTTACTGCTTTGTTCCCCTGTTGTTGAAGATCTCTGGCAGAGAAGCGCAGGAGTAGGCTACTGGGCTAGTTTTGCATGCCACTAACTACCTGCATGAAGTTATTACCCCAAAGAGGGTGAGCAGAGCAGAACACATGCCCACATTGGCTGTTCCAGTTCATGCTTAAGCTGCTGGTGGCAGTGGATTCACATTAAGATGCCAAAGTGCAAAGCACGTGGCTTTCTGCCTGGTTTCTTCTGTGATGGTTGTGATAACCACCAGCAGAAGAAAAAGCAGCTGCAGAATAGAGGAGACCCATAACATCTTCAGTTGCTCCAGCTGTTGACCGGTGAATGTGATCATCTGTCAGAGTAACTGCAGCCAGAGGTATCAGTGCAAGTTGCACAGATGTATCTGAACATGCCTTGAAGTAGCTACCTTGGTTACGGCCCGACAAATAGCTGAGGCAGCACAGAGTCCAGGGCAGGCTATGTTTCCAGTTATTTATTCAGCTTCTCAGGTGGTTTGCATAACCCAAGCTGAGAGTTGTGCTGCCATAGCTACATAGTAACAGCACTTCTGCTAGTTTAAAGTTAGACTGGGCTTGTGTGCATAAACTCCAGTCACGGCTCCACACAAACAGACCAGCTCTGCCCTTATTTGTTTGTACAGTGGGGTTTCAATTCCCCACTGGGACCTTCAGGCACTGCTGCAATAGAAATAATAATGAATCATTAATAACTTCTGCTGAATCATTTGAAAGCTATTCACTGTGCAGTTGATGTTTATTTATTAGTGCAGAATAGGTGATGCAACAAAAGATGGCAAACAAAATGAGCTGTGGACTGTTTTTCTCCAATTCATTGTACATTTTCTTCTGAGGATAATTATGTCTTAAAATGAAAGCAAATTATGTGCATTTGTGGTTGGAAAGATTCCCCTTGCCACCAAATATCTTCTTAAAATGGCTTTGTTTATTAGCCCTAGTATTGCTTTACTATTAATGCAGTACTGATAAAGTGTCTAGAGAGAGGCGTTTTTTTTTCCAAAATAGAGTTATGAGATGTCAGAAGTGGGTATGTTCTGTCCTTCTGTTAATATTTCTATGTTCTTTTGGCAGAAATTCATGCCAGCCTCCACCTTTGGACCCAAAACAGCTAGATGGAGCTCTTTCCTCTCTAATTAACAGGAAACTATCTTAAAGAACTAATTTAAAATCTTTGGACCAACCCTACCAATGAAAATATTCTCATTTTTTAAATAAGATAGCTCTGAGTAAGAGCTATGTAGGAAGGTTTTGCAAGATTAAACCCAAAGGCTTAAACTGGAAAGATGTTAATAATGTGCATGTGAACAGAGCTAGTTCTGTAGTGCATGGACTATTGACAAAAAAGATAAAATGAAAGAGAATGAAGTATAACTTGAAGGTTTCCTGTCAAACAGTATCTCTGTAATTTATGTACACATATATACAAAAGATTGGATTAGATGATATAATGGTCTTTCTTTGTCTCTGACTCAATGAATCTAGACAGATGTCAAGTACATTTGTTAGTGAAGATCGCTAAGATGCTGCTTGTAAGAAGCTGTGTTGAAACAAGCCAGGTAGAGGTCCTATGATCTTAAATAGCATGGCCAAGAGAAGACTAAACATTGTCTTGAAAATGTACAAAGCAGAGCATCAGTCTCAGATATTCGTGCTAGTTACTCTTGCAAAGTTAGAAAAATCTACCCTAGTATGGATATATTTCCTTCTCTCAACCCTCAGGAAATGAAGATAAATGAAAATGAAGAACTATCTGCCTTAAAAATATGCACAGTAAAGATATGCATAATTTATATAAATTTAATTAGATATCACATTTTTGGAAAAGTAAAGGTAGCTGTAATAAAGATCTGAGGATGTTTACTCTTTGTTTTCCTTTGTAATGCATACACTTATGCTGGGATTGCACTAAAACCTCTTAGAATCAATGGAAGATTTTCCCACTGATTTGGGGAAACTAAAAATAAACTATATCACATAATTGCTTTCACAAAAAACTCATCAAACTCCACTCTTGAAACTGTGCTTCTGTCAACTACTAAGAGATTCTGGTTATAGACAGACACACAACTGAGCTGTCTGCTTCTGCTTTGTTCTCCCCTTCATAGTCTGTCACCACCATAAGCTAGCAGAGGGGACAGAGCTGCAGTGACACTTTGTGGCACCCACACATCACCTCAACTTCAGAGTGCACAAGCGTTTTCCAGAGGCTACCACAGCCTCTTACTCGTTCTGCTGTCTAGGAGCTGGAGCCTGTCTCCCTAGGCAGCCGAAGGGTGGTGGGTATACTTGCTTCCCCTAAGCACCTCCATTGCCATGGCCCAGGAGGGAGGACTCCAAAGTGGACCCTGGGATCTTCTCAGTTGTATATGGCACTGTCACCTGAAGGAGTCTGCCTGAGCTACATAATTCAGTCTCATGCTGTTACAGTCAGTCACAACTTCTATCCCTCTTTGCCTGTTTAGCTCCAGCTAACAATAGTTATTGTTTGCTGCCACAGCTCCCACTGGAAAGCTGTTCCAGGATCTCACTACACTGAAGATTAGAAACCTTCTAATCTCCAGGTGTAACTTATTAATAGCCAGTTTATACCTACGTGTTGTCATACAAGTATACCTGAAAGCTTAAATAGACCTTCTCCCTCCATGGTGCTAGTGGAATAAAGTCAAGCTGTGGCTACATTAGCAAATTAATTTCAGTAATACGACTGGATTGGTAGACAGAAGCAGTCAGTGCTGAGACTCTTGCGTTACATCCTTTAGAGGTAGTTTGGAGTTTACTTGGGATATGATTTATTCTGGATGAATGTCCCCACTGCACGTGTAGTTCAAAGCTTTCTAAAGGAAATCTGTGCTTCAGATCTTTTCTTCCTGAATCGCAGATTCCTCTAGGAAGTGCCACTCTGTCCATCTGTGTCATGCAGATTCATGCCACTGCTCACAGCAGTTTCCTCACTGCTGTTATCTGTGTAAGGTCAAACATATGAAAGTATCAATTCTGTTCCTGCTCATGTTGTCTCTGCATGACACCACCTGCAGTTCCATCCACCTCCCTCCTCATAGCCTGCATAGTGCCTGCTGCACTGTGCTACAGGAAAGGAGTGAATCCTGTGGCTTCGGTAGGTACCCCAGCAGGACAGCCAGAGTGAGCTGACACTTGCACTCCCATATTTCTGTGTCTACTCTGACTACTTTGACCAGATTTCATTGGTGTTGAGTTGAGACTACTGGGACTGCATCACCATTGGGATGACCAGTAGTGGGTATGAAATTTCCCACTGCAGTGGAGCACCACCAAGAATCTCTCTTGTTAGCTGGTGCCAGGACCTTACCATCCTGACATGACATTTTGCAAGCTGATATCTGTATTCAGAATAGCAGCTGTAGCCCTATGGAACCTTACAAACTTCAAAGCCTTGTCTGTGGCTAACCAGGGTGGGATGGGCAAGTCCACCATGGGCAGGGTGCAGTGAAGCTCTCCAAGACCGTTCTCCACACCTGCTTCCTACATATAGAGCAAATAGGTGACATCAGCAAAATCCTTGAGACCTTTGCAATCCAGGAGTTGCAGAACTGTGTGTGTCGTGGGGGAGAGGGGCAGGGCCCTTCTTTCTTATCCACTTCCCAGTGTATGGCAGCTAGGGCTACCACCACTTGTTGTTCAGGGCCAAGGCAGACCAACATGTCTTGATAGAGTTCACCAAAAGGACTCAGGATACTCATGCCTTCTGCAGCTCTGTCCATGAAGTCAGTGGGGTGCTGGCACCATCTTTTCAAGCTGAATGGGGATCATTCAGGGCACTCAGGCCCTGTATCATGAGTCTGTGCTGAGGAGTAAACCACCAAGGATGGGAACGGTCCCTTACTGCAGGGAGCTTCTTGCTGCGTGTGCAAGTCACGTGCATTTGGCCAACACGCTGCAAGGTGGAAGGTCACACAGAGCAGCCTTGATGCCACTGCCCTCCAAATTATGGGTGCCTGCTGTGTCCTGCAGGGTTGTGGGAGAATGCATTTTGGGCTGAGACTGTGAGGAACAGTTTCTTCAGAAAACCTGTTGCAACTCTGCACACAAAATGCCCAGGATGACATGCATGCTTGGGATGCTATCTGTTCCTTCATTGATGGAGAGCATCTGAGACAAGATGTTTAAATGTCCCCATCTTTTCCAGAAATGAAACTTCATAATGGAAATCAGAAAGTTAAAAAAGAAAAAAGAAAAAAGAAATCCTGAAATGTCTTTAAGGTCTGCTTAGTCTTCCTTTTCTTCCAGGAGAGGCTAAAGGGGTTTCTATTGCCCTAGCAGGGCTTCAGCTGCTCAGTGGAAGTACTCAATACACTATGCCTTTTCAGCAAACATACTTACTCTATCTAAGTCTTTGCTAGCTCTCTCTGTCTCCTATGACTTTTTCTGCATATCAGTATGTGTTTTGACTCAATAGCTCTCAGGAAACCACCCCCAGCCTCCATTGAGATGAGTCTCCTGCCCTCACAGGTCTTTCCTGGAGTAGCTGCTCTGGGGGATGTAGCAGCCAGAATATACTGCAGCTCAGGTGAAAGGGGCAGTGGGTGGGTGTGTTTTTTGCTGCTCAGCAAAGATCTGACAGGAGAAGGGGGCCTCGAGGGTGGTTTGCTTGCATGTGGCACTGCAGGGAGCTGGCAGCAGACACAGTGGTGGGAGGGAAGCTTGTTGAAGGCTCTGTTAGTTGAAGCTGCTTGGGGGATGGGACAATCGATAAGTGTTGGAGTAATAGAGCTAGCTGGCCCTGGATGGTGGGAAGGGACCCCTCAGCAGGAAGATTCTCCTCACGTGTCAGACAAAACTCTCTCTTACTCCTCCTTCATTCTTTTCAAATTTTAGGAAAATATCTCTCATCTCTTCTGTGCCTAGGCTTTTGCCTCAAATGCTCGATTCACAGAGAGACTGAGCCCTTCCAGCCTCACAAGTTGTCCATGTTCTTTGCCACAGCAGGACTTAAAGCTGGAGTCCCAGAAACTGTGCTTGCCTTCCCACACATGAAGCACTTAGGGGCCAAGTCTTCTGCAATGACACAGCTTTTCAAGGAACCACTACTACACCCTTCCCATGCTGTGATGGGCCATCAGTACCTACAGCCCACACTCCCTTCTCCGGCAGCTTCCTCTTATCCCATGCAAAGGAAGTACTGCACATGCTGGGGTGGCCCAGAGTTCTAGATCAAGGTGAAATACCTGTAGCTAAGCAGAAATGGGTTAGCATAGATGACTTCATCTCCTGAGCTTCAGGCCCCATCACCTGTAAGGAGATCAACATGGTTGAGTGTGGGAAAGCCAACATGGCCAAGAACTGCTTAGGAGCAAGGACAGAGAAAGAAAGATGGGGAAGGGATGCAGGGATGGGGAAGAAAACAGAGTCAGCAGTGCAAACATCCCCCTGGGGAACAGTACGTCGGTAAATACTGGCTAACATGGCTGAATCAAAAGGGCAACACAATGCCTGTAACTGTGCCTGCTGAAGAGAGGAAAGCAGTTACCATGCTGTCCAGATCTTGCTCTCTCTCCACCAGGCTGTCTACCTGCCATTGCTGGCCTGGAGGTCTCTCTTCAGGTCCCTTTCTCCTCCAGCTCCTTCTCTTCCTAGGTACCTGGGCTTGAAGCTCTGAAGAAAAGTGGAGGAGCTGCTGTTGTTGCCACTTCTCCTGCTCCTGAGCTCCTGGCCCTTTTAAGCATCCGGAACAATCCTTGTAACACCAGCTCTGAATTGTCTCGCTCTTCTCCTTCCTTGGTGCTTCCTTGAGCCTGAGGTACTGCACCATCTGCTGGGGTGGCCTCCTGAGGCTTCTGTTTACAGCAGTGTTGGGATGGCCAGGCAAAGGAAGGACGAGGTAACCTCTGTGCCCCGTCTTCATGAGAGGGCTCTTGGAGGAGAGGAAAGCAAGTTGGTCAGTCCCTCTGTGCCTCTGAGGGTACAGTGCCCTATTCTGTTGCCTGTGGCCATCCTCCCCACCGTTCCCAAGCTGTCATAAGCACAGCTTGCTGGAGAGCTGGAACAGATCCTTTTCTACCCTGGCAAACTCCTCTGAGTGGCAGGTGAAGCCAAGGTCTGGATAGCCCACCAGGTACTGATTAATTACCTCTATGTCATGTCCAGTACTTTTGACACAGGAGACAAAGTCTCCAGTGGGCAGTTAACCTCTGCAACAGAGGAAGGCAGAGCAGCAAGAAGCTTCAAGTATTCATGTGTTGAGAGGGGCAGAGCAGAGAGTTGCTGTTAGGCAGTGAGAGCAGAAAGCTTTCTCTGTCCTCACAATGATCCCTTACTTTGCTTTCACTGCCTGGAATGCGTATATATTGAGCCAAGACATTCTGGCTCCCAGAGGCAGTAGATGAAGTTTTTGATGGCAGTGAGGGCATCCCCTCAGGATTTGTCACAAATCTGCTGGATGCCTTGCTACCACCTGTCAGACTGAGGAATGGTCTGGGGCTGTGTTGTTATAGGGGCTGTGCAGAGCCCTGCTTCGTGCTCCCTCCAGTAACCAAACTCCTGGAGTTGCTGCTGATGCCAACGTATGTCCGCTTTCCCATCTCTCTCTAGGTCATGAAACACCATGCTGTGGACTTCTATTAAAAGTGATGGTGTGTCTGCAAATATGATGGAGCACCCTTTTCTCTCTCCACTTTTCTTCCAGGAATACAAACCCACAGATTATCCTCTGTTTGCAGGCTGCCTGCTCAAATAGGGAACAAAACTGCTTCTCTGCCCTAGATGCTGTGTTCCTGGAAGCACATTTTCTCCCAAACTTCATTGACTATTTGGTGCCATAATGGATTTCTATGAAAGGACAGGCATGACCATGGGAAGTCCTGGAAAGAAGTAGGCATGCACAAGCGTGCAGAACCATGCAGCTTCTTCTTTGGTGTGAGAATGTGGAAGAAAGATGGAGAGGAGTAGTAGCCAACTGCTACCCCAGTGGCATCCTTATGTTGTAAATACAAGGAAACCTTTCAGCATCTACTTTTCAGCCTCATGACTGAGGGCAGGAATGGGAGCAATAGTGTTATTGTGCAGGGTGCCATCACTACATCTTCAGATGATAATCCAGTGCATACAGGAAGGGGAAGGGACCATGAAAGAATGTGAGTCCACAGAAGGCTAAGAGGGATGAATCACCATGATGTGCTGCGTTTCCAGCTTGCCTGGATGCCTGGACTGAGCTAGATGCTCCTGCTAGGTGGGATTGGATGAGTGGGTTTGGATGTAGAGAGTTGCTACGTGGAAAAATTTTCTGGCAGTTTATAATCCTTGGAGAATAGTGCTAGAGGTGCACTCCTCCTCTTCCCAGCCTAGAGACATGACTATGAAACTGTACCCTTACCTGTGCTCGAATTAACCTGGACAGAGGGTGAATGTTGCAGGTCATGGTGGGAGTAGCCAAAGCAGGAACCCCTCAGAATGCCCTCACATGACTTCTGCAGGGTTTGGGGGTGGGGTCTCTAGGTCAGTACTGGCCTGGTGGCACGGTGACCCAGGGCTATGAAGGTTCATTCAAACAAGCAGCCCACTTTGTGGTGGACTCCCAACCACAGAACTTTTAAGCTGTCTGTAATAGACAGATCTTCTCCTGTCCCTGCAGTGTGATTATTTTCTTCAGAAAAACTACCTTTCTCTTCTTGAATTTCATGCAACATTGCTAGCAACCTGCTGATGCTGCCACTGTGTTATTCAACTGCCCAAGTAGTTTTCAGCCTGTTCTTCTCACAGTTTTATGAAGGATGTCATTTCCTCAAGTCTCTGTGAATCTTCTAGGAGAACGGGCAGGTGTCTGATACTTTCACAGACAAGACAAAGATTGCAAGTTGGAAAAGGAAACAGTGACAAGGTTGGGCTGGTAACCAAGGGGAAGGATAGCAAACCCAGAGACGCCTCTGTAGAAGATGAAGGGTCATTTGCAAAAACAGCTGAGGCATAGCAGTTGTTGATAAATAGAAAGGCAGAGATGCCACTTGTTCGTTTGCATGGCAGGAGAGACACTTTATGGTGTTGTGGGATCTGTGGAAGAGTCAAGAGCCTCCTCGCAGCACAGATATTTTACATAACACCTAGTGGCAATGTGGCCCACACCCTGGCTCGAAACCCACTGTCTCCATGGAGCATCGGAGCACTTCTGAAGTGGTGATTTCATTTTAGTTTCCTCCAAGGGGAATTTAACTTGTGCACACCAAAATCACTCTGCTGCCTGAACCAACACGTTGGAACAGAGGCAAACAGGGGAGTCTCTTCAACACTTGCATGACTTCAGTTTTGGGCCCCTCAGTACAAGGATATGGAGTTGCTGGAGCGTGTCCAGAGAAGGCCAAAGAAGCTGGTGAAGGGTCTAGACCACAAGTCTTATGAGGAGCGGCTGAGGGAACTGGGGTTGTTGAGCCTGGAGAAGAGGAGGCTGAGCGGAGACCTTATCGCCCTCTACAACTACCTGAAAGGAGATTGTAGTGAGGTGGGTGTCGATCTCTTCTCCCAAGTAGCAAGTGATAGGATGAGAGGAAATGGCCTCAAACTGCACCAGGGGAGGTTTAGATTAGATATTAGGAAAAACTTCTTCACGGAGAGGGTTATCAAGTATTGGAACAGACTGCCCAGGGAAGTGGTCGAGTCACCATCCCTGGAGGCATTTAAAAGATGGGTAGATGAGGTGCTTAGTGACATGGTTTAGTAGTGGACAGGTACGGTTGGACTTGATGATCTTAAAGGTCTTTTCCAACCAAATGATTCTATGATTCCATGATTCTATGATTCTATGACTGTTTCAAGCCACACTGTCAATGTAGACATTACCTCACACTCTCTTCTCATCCTTCTGAGGGAGAGGGGAAACAAGCTAACATTTTCACGTTGGTGTCCTGGCCTTGTAGCTGATATGTGACACTGTAGATTGGTACAATACTTACAGGATCCCTCGTCTAGTTTCCATGCCCACTTTCTCTTCTGAGGAATTTGGGTATAGGGATGTTTTTTTGCATCTGATCCACTCCAATATAAAAGTTGGTATGTGGACCTAGGAACTTGGAAGCATGAGTAAGGGTCAGTAATATGGAGATGACTTGCAGGCTGCCTCCTCTGAACCTACTATGTTGCACTGCTGCTGGATGCCTCCCACTGTGTCCAAGAAGACCAAGGTTGATGGCAAACCTACCTCCTTAGTTATATGTAGAGGTCTTTTTTTTTTCATCTGGCAGTATATGATCCAAGAAGATGCCTCCCAAAAGTCCTATAGTATTGAAAAGATTGAAGAAAAGTAATCTAAGTAATTTGGGACAGTAAACTTATCCCATTGGATCTATGTGCTTTTTTCATTTCTCTCCTTAAATGATACTTTTGGAACTGAACAAAGTGGAAAAAAAATGGACTGGATTTTTGTATTCCACCAAAATGTAACAAAGGGCTGTGGTTTCAATGAATTCTGTTTCCTCTTTTTCGGAGATAATGTGCAAAACCTTTGCACATAATAACACATATTTTAAAAGCAAATCTTTGACATAGAATTATAATTATTAAAAAATGAAATTAAAGCTTCCCAATTCAGTGTCTGGCATTTCCCCTTCACTACTTTGTATCTTCCAGTTGGATAAGCATCAATGAATCATCACAAGGTTTTTGCCTGAGGTTCAGCTGTGTGATCACATCTAACTTTGTTCCTCAGAACCTGAGGGATTAACAGGAGCATAAATTAAGAGTTTTATCTACTTCAACCGTTAAGCACAAATATTCAAGTTTTATATATCTTTTTACACTTCTTGTGTGATGATAATCAATATGAGATTTTTGGTTTGTTTTGCTCTTTTGATTCATTTATTTGGAAACAGGATACTCCAATATTTCAAGATGAATCATTGCTGAGATTTTGCAGACTATCAGGCACCAAAAACCTCCTGAAATACCTGACAAAATGTAGTTACAATCAGACCTGCTTAACCCTAAATCAATCAAGTCCCATTTCTATATAGGCTAGAAGAATCTTTGGGCTAACAAAAGGGTGACAGGAAAACAGATAGCCAGATATTTGGATAAAGTGTGAAGGGATTAACCAGGCCTGTGTGATGTTCTGCAAAACAAGGAAGAGTAAATGCCAGTTTGGAGTTCAGAAGGGCAGTTGAGAAGTAATATTGCATACTACCTTCTCTTTGCCTTTTTAATAGTAGGACCTGGGGTGAAGAGTCCCTTGATAGCTGTGGGCCTTGCAGGAAACTGCCAGCGGAGTCCAGCTACATGTGCACAGTGGCAAACAGGGCTCAGGGACCCCACCTGGAACACATGGAAGTCGTTTCTGGCATGCAGGCAGTCCTGGTTGATTGGCAGAGCCATAGGAGTGATAAATCAAAGCAAATCCAATTTTAAAAACCCTGTGTTATCAGTGCCCTGCTGTGCTGGTAAGAGTCATCTTTGGTGTCCTTGTTCCATTTTGAACAGCACAAGGAATGTGTTTCCAGTATAGCTCACGAAGCTGTCTGCTACCCTGAGCCCTTTTCTTAGGATCTTCTACCACGACCCTGGAGCAAGCCACTAGCTTATAATAGCAGTGCGGATTCCTGTTATTAATTAGTCAATAAGAAATTAAGCTTCACTTGATTTGGATTCCTATAGTTTATCTACATTAAGTCATGCACTTAGAAATATTATGCTTGTCATCCTTCTCTTTCTCCTATTGTTTGTAACACTCACTTGTGTTATTTCCTATGCTAAAATGTAGGATGTTATCAGATGTCTGCAGAATGGAAGTGAGCATGTCTATAAAGGGATATTCTACATAACTAGATGCTTCTCTGAGGTGTGGGAGTATACTGACATAACCATTTGTGCATCTGAGCCTCCTCTGATTCCTTTCAGACCCCTTATCATACCCAACATGTTTCAAGTGCGAGAGTATTTTTGAATTTGTAGTTGAATATTAACTATTTCCTATTTATTGTCTCAGATAACCTGCTTGGGGATAAGGTGAGAAAAACAAATGGTGAACATACTATGGACAGGGAAAACAGAAAGATTTAAAAAGTTGTCAGACTAAAATGGGTCATTCTTTTCCAGGCAGCAGCCAATGCCAGAGACTTCAGGAAAAGTCGCATCTAATATCCCCAGAGTTGGTTTCTAATGCTGCTGATGGTATTCTTTCCTGATCCATTGGTGATCTAAGAAATTTCCTGTCCTGAAAAATGAGTCCTAGAATGGATCAGGATGTTCTAAAATAGAAAATCAGGAAGACATTGCTCCAAATGGAAACACTAGTATTAACCTTTGTGATGATGGTGACAAAAACTCGACAGCTGTGAAAAGTCATCATCAACCATACCTGTAAATTAACACATCTGCACTCTGTTAGGGAAATGTGACACTATTCCTTCATTTTCTTATCTTATTAAATTGTTTTCTTCCTTCCTTCCCTCCTTCCACTCTCTCCACCCCCCTAAACAAGGGATCTAATCAGGGTAGAGAGGGCAGGTAGGAAGAGAAAGAGGAAACAGCTAGTGGAAAGGTACGGCTGGGCAGGTTGGCAGGCAGATTAGCCAGGTGATGGATGATAGTCAGGAATGTTTGCACACTGTGCCTCCTTAATTGCTCTCCATGTAGTAGTGAACTAAAGAAGGAAGGGCTGATTTTATTTTAATCTCAATTGCTCACATGACCAATGTTTCATTTCATCTGACCCTTTTCCTTGTCAGCTTGAGCTCCCTATCATTCTGTCAATGAATATTCTCACTTTTTCTACTTTTTATATATCTTATACATTTTGCTATTCAGCTTTCTGAGTAATGATAGCAAAATGGGCTGATGGATGCAAAAGGGCCACGAAATCATGCTTACTATCCTTGAATTACATGCTATCTGCTAGAGTGCAGTACAAAACACCGCCCATATTATAAAATCAGAGCATGTCAGAGTAAATTATTAGCGGAAAACTTATCCCCCCACAACTCCTATACACTCAATTCAAGTCTTAGGGAAGATCCTGTATAAACATTTGATGTATGGTGCAAATGTAGGGTTGCACAGGTACGTACCTAATCCAGTTTTTCCCTGTCAAGACTAGATTTTTTCCCAACAGCCACCAATGCCTGTGCCCTCCCTGAGGGGCTCCCTACCAAAGGGGTCCCCTATAGAGGCTCTGTGCCTCTGCAGTCAAGGCTTTAGGACTAAGCACGGCCAATGGCAGTCAGCTCCCTGCTCAAGGCATCTTTGTTGCCCTTGTTGTGGGCTGGAGTTGAGGATGAGTAAAATACGGTCTCTGAGCAGTCTGGCAGAGGTAGCATGCTTCTGCTCTTTCCAGCTGGGACCTGAATGTTCATTTGCACAAGTGAAGGGGCCTTTTCCTGTTTTAGATCATGCAACTTAAAGTACATATTCAGTAAAATGACTTGGACAGTTGCAGTGCAGTCCCACTTTGTTAATTAAACCAGAGTTGTGTTTAATTCATTTTGACAGCACACTTCTTCCCCCTGTTATATTTGTAACAGCAGGAATCCTACTCGCTGGCTAATAGTTCCACAGAAACATGCAATTACGGAAATTGCCTATCAGTCTTCATGTCTCTTGCTGTGGCCAACATAGTGAAAGCACTGAAACTTATCTGACCAGATGTGAACTGGGTGTGTGCCATGGAGGCTTTCCTGTCCCTCCAGGCAATCACAGGCAGCACAAATTCGTGTGTCAGGAAGGGGACAGAAGCGTAGCTACAGATGTTCTTAATGGCTGTCAAATTCCTCAATCCTATTTAGAAATAAGCACTGTTCTCTGTGATCCCTTGGGCTAACCCTTAGAGTAGACTTAACTAGTTACCTAACATAAAAAGCGAAAAAGAGAGTAGGTGTATGGTGTGAATCCATGGTGATGCACAGACTAGATGTTAGACAGGGTAAGAAGAAATTATGTTTCCTTCCATTTATCAGCTAACTGTGAGAATGGTAACCAGAGAAAATACAGCCTGATAGGAGAAACTGGAATCTACAACAGTGTATCCGTTGTGACCCATTAAAGAAAGATATAAGCAATAACATCTGGATGTGTAAAAGAGAGGAAGAAAAGAAGCATTGCTTTTGGCAGAAGAAAAGCTGACGGTTTCCTTCCATCCACATCTACACCTTCTGTGTCTGTTCATTCACCACCGTAGCCCTGGGATGGTCTTTGAACAATGGTCCATAAGAACATTCACAATTCCAGAAAAATGTTTGAAAGTGCTTATCTTTGCCCATTACACACAGAAGTTTAACCTGCCGCTGAAAATACAACACCAGAATTCAATAGATGCCACTGCACCCCCTGTCTTCTTTATTTTGCAAAGAAAAAATAAACAGCAGCAATTATTAATGCTCAAGTATAAACCTACAACATCAATAACAAAAGCTAAAACACAGTGCAGCTTTCCTCTGTGCAACTGTCATCTTCTTCCTTTTAATATATTTACCAGTTTAAAAAGAATGAGGAATTCAAGCTAATAAAATACAGGGAATTATTCATGTAGGCTAACGACAGCCTCGTAAGGCTGGTCTCTCTAGACACTGAATGGAGACAGATAGGATGAACTGCCTACTAAAGGAGGCTTACTTTCTCTCTCTTTCTGGCGCTTTCTCTCTCTTGGCTTCTGAACACAGGTGGCCAACTGCATATGGCTCATAAGCAGTTTGGAGAAGACACCCACGTGAGAACAACGCTAAATGCCTGAGGTTACGCAGGAGCTGAGGCCGGAGGGCAGTCCAGACCATGGGGTGGGGAGGAAGCTGCAGACTCCAGCACTGGCTTTTCATGTCCCTTTCACATCCCACGGTGAAGCAATGAGACCCTTGGTCAAAGCAACCTCCTTCCTCCTGGGACCAGCCCTTCTGTTCCTCTTCTCCTCGGATCTCCTATGTATGTGGTATGTACTTTATGACTCTTGATCATGTAAATATGCTGTATGGCTCATATTGGCAGGAAGACCAATTACCCTGGAGTTATTTAAGAGAGTATGCCAAAATTAGCAGGGGGACGCCCTTCAGGGTAAGATATGGTATTTTTAAGTTATTTTTAGATTTTTAATTTAAATTGAAAACAATTTTTTAAAGTATACAAGTTCCTGACAACACGAGAGTTAAGTACCCAAACACCTTTAAATCTGTGGTTCCTAATCCATGCTGAATATGCATTACCACCTTAGGCAAAACAAGACACTTGAAGGTTTAATGTTTGATCTAAGCCCTCAGCTGACATTTACCAGAGCTGGCCAGGTGCCTGTTGACTTATTTTTTTCCCAAGAAAAGTATTTCCATGTTTTAAAATAATTATTTTAATTTTTTTCTCTAATGAAAGAGTTGAATTGACAAATATTTCACAAGTTATTTCACTTTCTTCTCTGACTTATTCACTTTTTGTGTGTGTTTGTTTGTCTTAGTGAGCAAAGAGAGCTGGGACATCGCAGCCGACGTAAAAGCGCAACCCTTTGTCTTTTTGGTATACAATGACTTGCTTGGTGCCCTGGAAATTTATTTCCATGACAGCATTCTTGAATGGCATATTTGCCATTTTCAGTTTACTCTGCGTGTGTTTGCGTATGCGTGTGTGAGCGTGCGTGTGCGCTGGCAGGCGGCTGTGCCCGCAGAACAATTCCCATTGATGAGAAAGGCGAGGAGGAGGTATTTAGGAGATGTTATGAAAGACTGAGAAGGAAACAGTGCGCGTAGCTGCCAGAGCGAATTAATGATTAATGTTTATAGCTTAAAAGTTTTTAGAAGCCCAGCTGTTCAAGGTATACGTGTGTGTATGTACGTGTGTGCGTATGTACGTGTGTGTGTACGTACGTGTGTGTGCGTATGTGAGTAAATATAAGTGTTAATGACTCACGCTGTGTTTAGTCAATGAATGAGTAAAAGTGCCCAGGCTTCAAGCATCAACTAGCAGACATGCCTGAGAATATCCACCCTAGTAATCATCACCCAGAACCCGTAAACAGTGAAATTTCACTTGTTCGGGACTTTCTGGCAGCCCTCATACTATCATTGCAGTTTATAGGGTCCTTTATGATGTGACAAAAAGAGATGTATTGCTTTTTTTTACAAAAGTATTGTGCATGTTTACAGGTGAATAATACAAAAAGCTTTGTTTTATTCCAGGAGAAGCCATGCAGCTGGTTTGAAATGGTAGAAGCCTGGTGTTCCCAGAAATGACCTGTATTTCAGGAAACAATTGCACAACTAGCCAACATCCAGCTTGGCATGAGAGCTCATTTTGTCTTCATTTCTGAATAACTTATGGAAAACTTTCATATGGAAAAAAACTCCCTAACCCAAACAAGTAGAGAGGGACAAACAGTTAATTTAAAAAAAAAAAAAAAGCATTAAGACACTATAGCTGAGCACAAAAAGAGAGTTCTGATTTTGGTAATGAATTATTTATTTGCAAAAAGGAAAAGAAATTACATTTGTTTGATTTTCACCCCTTCTCCAGGAGTAAGAGCTTTTTCTAACAACCCAGAAAGCCTAGGTCTTGCTCTTTTCTCTGCTTAAGTGGATCTGCACCTAGACCTTCAGGCCCACAAGCAGTGTGTCTGAATGCTCTGAAATAAGTTATGTGTTCTCAGTCTCTCTAGCTGAAGCTTTCCTATCTATATGGGATCCTGAAACATGCACTGAACCTGGTATTTGAAACCATGCATAAACTCCTTCTAAACCATGCAGGAGTTTATTCTCTCTGTACCAATGAGTATTTAAGCATTTTCTTTCTAGTGAGAGGAAAAGGTTCAAATATTTTCAGATAGAGGAGGAAATTGAACCTCAGATTCCCACATCTTGAATGGCTGAAAAAGTAATGACAGATTTTTTTCCATGACATTTTTGTAATCTATGCCTACATCTATCCTTTTCCATTACCTCATTGTTGTTTTTAATTACCTTACTTGGAAATAAGTAAAAAGTTTCATTTGTTCTAAGGTTTTGCTTTTTTTTTTTTGCACTTGATCATTTCAACAAGACAAATGGGATGCTCTTATTTGTTCATATCACAGCATTCCCCAGCTTTTGCTTTCAAAAACTTGGTTTCACCTGTTACATTTTCCTCACATAAAACTGTAGCAAACCAGTGCTCATTGCTGGGCAGAGCATGTGGTCCCTGACTGTGCACAGAAAATACCTGAGCAAATAGAGTAATATCGCACCTTCCAGAAGTGGCTGCAGAGAGTGGACAGAAAGGACTCATCCTCAAAGCTCTGAGGTCCTGACTTAGAGAAAGAGCAAAAGCCAGACTAAGAGAATTTCAGTAATTCTTTTATACCAAAAGAATTTTAAGATTTTACATATATATAT
>VYZW01047316.1:117474-153091 GCA_013401315.1 Balaeniceps rex
GGACAGTGATCGCTGCTCAGGGACTGGCTGGGCATCAGTCAGCAGGTGGTGAGCAACTGCATCATGCATCACTTGCTTTGTATATTATTATTATTATTACTATTATTATTGTTGTTGTTGTTGTTGTTATTACTACTACTATTTTACTTTATTTTATTTCAATTATTAAACTGTTCTTATCTCAACCCATGAGTTTTCTCACTTTTACTCTTCCGATTCTGTCCCCCATCCCACTGGGGCAGGGGGAGGGAGCGAGCAGCTGTGTGGTGCTTAGCTGCTGGCTGGGTTTAGACTACGACACTGTCACTTTGCCAGGTTTAATCAGGGTTTAAAGCTGAGACTTGTACACCCCTGGCATGAAAGGTTCATGCATAAGGAATTGGGGCAAACAGAACTGCAGATTTTGCTCTGGCAAACTCAGCCACATGCACTCCTGAGCCTGGAAAACCAAGGAAAGCACAGACAGAAGGTCTGCTTCTGAGAAGGCCCACTAGCACTGCAGGTGTAGAAACTGAGTACACCCAGCTGGTGTAGAAGTGGTTAGCATCCAGAATTTGAGACCACTTGCAACATACCAGTTACTGTTCACAGGGGGATTAGGTATAGTTGCACCTGAAAAGGTTAGGAGTTAGAGGACTATCAAATTACATTACGGGTTGCAGCTCCAAAACTTGGCTAATTAGGCTTCTGAAGTCCAGGCAGCCAAGTTTTGTGCTGCTTATACATATAATATACACAACATCCAGAAGCTCACCTTCTACTGTCCTCATTTTAGTACTCCCACCTTCAAGGGTAGGGTCAGCAAGCCAAGCATCAGTGAAGATGAAGTCTTCGTCAGTTCCCTTCTAGAAAGACAAAATTCAATTTTAGCTTGTGTGTGCGTGTGTATGTGTGTGTTTGTAGAGATGCGAAAACAGCCACCACTACTGTGACAATAAAGACATGCTTTGCCAAAATCTGGGGTGGTTGAAGGTAGAAGTTTATTGGGAGCTAGAGAAGAGTGCTGTGTGGCAAAAGCCCAACATGATATGGAGGGGACATAGCATTCCTCACCTAAACAGTTTTCCTCAAAGCCTCTTTCCACAGAGAACTGCCCTGACACATCCAAGCTGAACAGTAGCAATGTACCAGATATCATTACATAAGTGTTAAAACCCTGAAAAATACAATGCCAACATGTGCAGATGAAACCTGCTGAACTCAGACTCATGGAGGCCTCACAGCAAGTGACAGTACCCTTGGAAAGAGAGAGGTGCCTTACACCTTGTAGGGTCATAAATACCAGCTTCTGTCCTCATGCTTTATCAAGTAAAACTTCAAAAACCGTTGGCAAAATATCTTCAATATTCCTAAGTGTGTAGACTGGGGGTGTTTGGGGGCTTGAGGAGTCTACCCGGTCCATACACTAGATGTATTTGTAAAGTACTGCCTAGGTATCTGAAAAGGCATGGGGCACCTCAGGTTTTCACAGCAGTACAACTCCCTCTTCAAGTCTCTTTGTGTTACAATTACGCATACTGTTTACACAGCTGTTAGCAAAAGCAAATTAAAGTTATAATAGACCCACCTTCATCAACATCTGACCACCTCCAGAAAACTGGTGGCATGAGCCATACATGCTTGTTGATCTGTAATTCCTTGACTCTCAGCAGCTGCTTGCCCTCCTCCCACCCTTTCCTCTCAGGGCACTTCCTACTTGAAAAGCATCATATGTCCAGGGCAGAATTTTGCCATCCCTGTTGCTGAACCCTGTCTTGGCATCAGAGACTCATTGAATCATATCAACCCTGCTGCACAGCAGCCTGTTTCTCCATGTAGACCCCTCTAACCTTATGGCCAAGAACTCACATACCTTGCCGGTTTTTCCCTTAGTTTTTATTTAGCCAGCTACAAAGCAAAAACAATCAAAAAATCCTTTATCACTTTGGTCCCTGAAGCATGTAAATATCAAATGTCCATCGAAATGTGTCTCTAACAGAAAAACAAGAAGGTAGCTGGGAGAAGTTTATGTACTTTTTACAAATAATAGTTAACATTCATAAATAAAGTTTAACACAATTCTGTGACTAGGTTTTGGGTAACAGTTCTGAGGTATTTGAGAAAAGAAGGTAGAAACATGAAGCAATGTACTAAAATCAGTTTCTGTACCAACCAATGTGATGGCAGTAAATGCTGCATCTCTCTTTCAAAAATATCGTAAGGGATGTTCATGAGTTCAAAACCAGAGAAACCCGTACTTCAGTAACTAGTAAATTAATTAGAATTATAAAAATTAGAATTATAAAATGTTGTGATGAATGTAACATAATGGGGGGAAATAAGCACTGCCTTTGCAAAGAAAATGTCTATTTGTGAAAGTCTCAGCACAACAGCACATTCCAAGGGATGGGACTGACAAAAACCAAGAATTGCATTTTGTATGAAAAACTGATGTTTGGGCAGTTTGGATCCTTTCAACTTTTTGTTGAAATGCCAGGAGCTCCTGGTAGACAGGAGATCCAAGCACACATCAGTGGACTTCAGCACTCAGAGTAGAGTCTTGAACCTTGGCACTCTCCATCTCGGGGAAGAGCCCCGACTCTACAGCACTAGCAATCTTCCTCCCTTCCTCCCTCCCTCCCTCATTCTCTCACACACACACACACTCTCTCACGCACACTTATTTTTATCGCAATTTCGTGTGATCTTAACACACATAGAAAAGTTGCCACTGAATATTTCTCTAGAAAGGCAGAACATTTGAAATAAAAGTTGAATTCCAAAATAAAAATGTCTTGTTGAAAAGTTCCAAACCATCCTTAATAGAAAAGCACACAGTCCTGAGATCCAAAGTGTTTTTATTAAAGCCTGTCACAAAAATTTTATAATTGTAGCTATGCATGACAAATAATGTTATTATTTTGGATTAAACAGAGCTTCTACGGACTGTTGGAATCAAAAGTGACTGTCAGCATGCAGGAAAAACATTTTTTTCACCATCTGAACTGTAATGAAAATCTCTGCTTGCAATGTAACATCAGTAATAGAAATCAAACAGTACTAAGATAGACAAGAAGATGGAGAAGAATATGGTTATGTAAACAGAGAGCATGCCAAATGATGGTAGTCACATCTAAGAACAACAAAGCAAAACAAACCAAAGCCTGAACTGAAGTTTCGTGGCAATGGGCTAAAATCACGAGGATTATGCAGAAAACTCTGCATCATGAGAGCGTGAGATAGTTCATGCTAGGAAGGAGAGAAATAAGAAGGACTAAAAGACGGAGATAAAATATTGGAAATTTAAATAGAGAGAGAATGTAAGTTGGGAGATTCCTTTTATGGGTCTCGTAATATAAGAGAAAGGGGATGGCCCGTGAAATTGGGAAACACATTTAAACATGGTTTAAAGGAAATACTCTTTATGCAATGTGTAATTATCTATTAGGACTGATTGCTAGAAGATAACTGAGGCAAAGGGCTTAGCAGGATTTGAAAAATGATTAGACTTTTATACAGATAATAAGAACATTCACAGTTAATTAGACAGGATAAGAAATGTACAGGATATACCCATTGTGTGTTATGGCATAAGAGAACTACCGGTTAGTGGAGGTTAGGTAGATATTTCCCTCATGGCTAGATTATTCTGCACCTGTTCATACTGGGTTTTCTTTTACCTTTTTCTGAAACATTTGCTGTCAGGGTGACAAACCAGCCTGTGGATCAATGCTGTGTTGTCAAATGGCAATTCCTGTGCCACAGAGACAGTAAGGTTAGAGAATTGTATCTGTTTGATTTTAAGACCTGGAACTGGATCTGGGAAAGACGAAAACCTGTACAAACCCAATATTTTGCTCTGCCCAGGTACGTCTCTTCAGACAATGTACAGAGTTGTTGAGACCCTCATGATCTTGGAAGCTTTTTGCCCTCTACTGAGCTTGGACAAAACTGGCTGATGCCTTCCCGAAAACGTCTGGGAGGATCAACAAGGGCTGCTTTGTCTAAGAAAGGTTTTTCAAAAACAGCAATGACCTGAAACTGACCCAGACGAGCTCTAGGATAGGGCATAACTGGGACTGATGGATGTATTCTCTACCAGCAGAGGTGACGACAGCTCAGAGGACACCCGCAGTTCACCGAGTGTCTCAAGGGACCTCGGGGTCTTGGTTTCCCGGGCTCCCTTCCAGCCCCAAAACCTTGGTGTCTTCTCTGCAAAAGCAGGGAAGAGGAAGAACGATGTTTTCCTGCACCTCACCTCACAGCAGAGCTGGGGTCCAGCTGTAGCACTTACCTGGAACTGGGGGTTGGGAAGAAATCACTGATTTGATAACAGACATAGTCTCAGAGATGAACTGAATAATTTAAAAAGGATGAGAAAGTTGTAACTCAGCTTCATCCACAGTGAGATATGAATTTCTCTACTTCTGTAGCACAAGTTTCTTTTAGCTTTTCAGGGAAACATACCTGTACAGAAGACACTTTTTATTCATTGACCTCAGCTGTACAGCATTTACAGCAATTTTGCCATCCAAAAAATGTTGCTATTGTCACAGTACTGACCAACTGACCTACTCTCAATAATGGTGGGATGCTGATCTGTTGAGGTGACAGAAGAATTTAAGTCTTTTAAAAAAGTCTAGGAAATTATTTTAGAGAGTACAAGAAAAATTTAAAAAAAAAATTACTATCCTTGCTAACCTGTTTACATCCAGAATTGTCAAGTAGATTACAATAAATATATAAGAAAACTGTATGCCTTTTGTAGAGCATTCTATGGGTCTCATTGAAGGATGGGATAAGGTTAGATATAGTTCTCTACTGGCTGTTTTACCAGCAGTCTGGACTCCTATTATTTTAAGATTGTTCTTAGAAGATTAGATAGGATGTGAAAAAATCAGTCTGTAGTTTCTGAGAAGCTCTGTTAGCTCAATATTTCATATTTCTTCTGTGGTCAGGCCTAGAGGCAGTAACAGAGAGCACTGTCTTCTGCAGTCCTCTGACAAAGAGATTTTCCATTACAAAGTTCTTCTGTTAACTAAGATTTTTAACAAAATCTTTTGTGTTAAAAATTACACTGTAAAAGTAATGTTGACAGCATATGCTTGACCTTAAAACTACTTAAATTCTTACAATAACTTTAAAAAACATACTTTCATAGCTTATATATAATAAACAAATAAACTATGTTGATCCCAAATGTCAATGTAATACCATTCGCAGTTGTCATAATAATTGGATACAATATTATAAATAAACTTTACATCTTAAAATGTGTGGATACAAAGACAGGATATGCGCGGTTGGTTTAACCAGACTAACACAAATGACGTAGTTAAATTGGTTTTTCATATAGTGAAATCTGACTGATACCTTTGTAGCCTATGAAACTGGTCATACACATAACATAGACGTTTCTGTATAGACTAAGGGCTTAAAATCTGCAAAGAAAAACATTACATCTTTAAACGATTGAAAAGTAACTGTGATGTTTCTCTGTGCATTTCCACAATAATAGAAAATATTTTTAAAAGTCTTTTTTTTTTATTGGGTACATCTAATTGATGAACTTCTTTTTCTGCTACTTTCTTAAAGAATAATTGAGATTTTGGGACATGAGTGTATGAAAATTCATGGATATTTTTAAGAATTTGTGCTTTTTCAGCTGAAATCCAATATCCCGTAATATAAAAAACGTGTGAGATATATTTTTCTTGCTTACATATTTTCAACAATTTTCAGTGTGTCTCTGTACAACTTACGTGTTTCTGGTAAACAACAACATGTTTTGCAACAGGCAGAGGTTTGAATACCAGCCCTGTGCAACAAGATAGAGAGATTTTTTATGATTAAATTACAAATGATGTGGTTGAGTAATGTCAGATGCCCTCATTTTTAGTTAGAAGTAACTGAAATAGGACCAAATTTAGAGAGACACTTGTCATCAGAGGTGGTGTTCTCTGATAAAACAGCAGCTCAAATACATCTGTATAGGAACTCATTAAACAATATATATATCTACAACCGCAATACCTTTTGAGGAGCAGCTTTTTACACACTGATATTAAATTAATTCCTATGAGAATATACATTTTTTTGGTGCTTTTTGAAAAAATGCTAGCAATGTTACTGGTCAGTTTTAATGCTGGAGAAACCTGTTAATAATTCCAGGTTAGTCCATGATATTGTCAGTGAGAGAAAAAGGGAATACGCTCATGTTTATTAAACAGTCAGTTGAGGTAATGTGAAGAAATCCTCTGACCCGGTTCTAATCTCAATTACACTGTGTGAAACCAGACTAATTCTGGAATTAGTCCTCAAATAATTCAAGGAAGTTCCAAATCGACATTGCAGCCTTTGGAGTAAAAACTGCCCAAGAGTTGTCCTGTCACTCAGCTGTAATCTTTCAAGTTGTTCCTCTGAGGTTAAATAAAGTCTTTTAAATCTCCTTGAAAATGCTTTTGAAATTAAAGGAATAAAGTTTATATTGTCGTCACCACTTTTAATAGGACTCAAGACATTTGCTTGTTCTTATTGCTCGAGTTACAATAAACTTAGAGAAATCTCATAATCTGTGAGGAGTCTGACTGGTCTCACTGAGTAAGATACTGCTCACCATCAGGAAGGGAATCAGAGTTTTTATCAAAAGGTTTTGATTATTTTCTAATTTTTTTTTTTCTTTTAGCTATTTAGAATGTTATTTTAACCTTTAACTTTTAAACATACTTTCTCAAATTCTTTTAACATCTCCTTTGTTTATATGCTCCATTCTCATGACTTCTCTTTAGTGTTCATTACCCAGATGTAGGCTGATGATCTTCCACTGAGCTGGGGGAATCTAAAAGGAGAGGAAAAGGTCCGGAGGACAAGGGAGAGGGCAGCAGCAACTCTGCAGGGTGCAGTCACGTGTTAACATTGGGCAAATTAGTCTGTGTTTGAATGGTTTCTGAACCAAAGGTGTAGAGATAGATGATAATTTCCCAAGTTCTTTTCATGCTTCTTCATAAGGGTCTGGCCATATCAATATTAATTATACAAGACTATTTCTGTGTATAAGGTTCTCTGCTTTCATAAACATGGTGCTTTCAAGCCATTCCTTCATCCTCTCATTGGTTAAAATATGACATGCTTTTCAAATCTGGACACCTTACTTTGTCTCCTACAGAAGCAAACGCCAAGGAGTCTCTTGGTCCCCATGAGCCCACCTGAGTGCCTTTCCTGACAATAGCCAGTCTTTCTTCAGAAACAAAGGTTAACCGGCTGATCAGGTAAAGTACAACTTGCAGCCTTGCTGCAGATTAATCCTTAATCACACCCTTAGATCAGCGCAGCTGGCCCTAGCCCCACCGTGCAGCACCAGATGTGGGGCCCTGCCTTGCCTTCAGGCCCAGCAGTGCTGCAGGCAATGGGTAGCCTGGCAGCTGTGGTCTTGGAAAGGAAGGAGGTAAAGTTCATGTGGAAGCTTCCAAGATTTCCCTCCAGCAATGTCTGCATTTCCATCCATGTGCATGTGTCGTGTTATTTTTTAATCTGATAGAAGACATGTCTGTTCTCAGGGTGCTATGCAGTTCACAATGCCCGATGTCTTCACTTTTTTGCAACAACAGTTTTACGTGGCTCAGGTCTGCTGGTAATTCTGATAAAGATGATGGTGATAAACATGAGGGTGTTCATGAAAGCACAGTGAGAGGTAATTCAGGATATGCTATTTTCTAGTAGGTCGAAGGGAGGTAGCTCTCTCCTTTTATGACTCTTTTTTATTACTGTACATATTGTGTAAACATAAATTCTTTCATGTCTGGTTACTTTGTTCATCATGTGGCTGTTCATATGCTTACACAATTTCTTAATTAAAAATTGCAAAATCTTTACAGTTTCACCCCCCTGGTCCTGTCTCAAAATTAACCTGTTGAAAGAAAATGCTGCCATGCCAGCTATGTGCTGTACAAGGACTGGAATAACCAAGGTGGCTCTGTCGCGCACTCCCTGCAAACTTGCTAGAGCAAAGCACGTTGAACAAATGCATCCTCATTTGCCTGTGAAATTTTTCCATTTACCATGGAAACTCTGTTTTGCTTCTTGGTTCAAGCACCCATTGCTGATACTTGGAACTCACAGGATGGTTTTATCTTAGAAGAAGTAGCTAATTGTGGATCAAAAATTTCTTTGGTACAGCCTTTGTATATTTAAAAATATATTTATATATTTAAAAATTCAAAGTTCTGTTCCCCTGAACACTGTAATACTAAGGAGGAGGCAGCTTCCATTTTCAGGAATTCAGACATGCCCTTTCAGTTAGTACTCTCCCCCAAAAAACATTACTTACTCAAAAAAAGCACAGCCTGAAGGCAACACACACTACTGGATTTCTCTTTTCCTCCTGGCATTGTACTCACTTTCTGACTGTCTAACACCCAGCTGCAAAATAAATCAGTACTACCAGATCCTGTTTCTGCAAGCAAGCCCCTGCGAAACCTATCAGTTCACATAGCTTTGGTTTTGCTCTTGCTTTGTTGGGCGTTATCTTACTACTACAGCTGCCACTGACCAAAGGAATGTTTAATTGCTTCTTCAGTATACGTTGAATGAAGGATGTTTAGTGTACGCGTTACCTTTAAGCATACCTATAACTGGTTGTAGCTTTTACCGCCTTTCAGCTGGACTTAAGTTTGTTCTGTCCCATTGCACAAGGTGCTGCACATTAGTCCATACGACAGGAGCTCCCCTGCATGTTGGACCACCAGATCTGGAAAATCCCTCCTATGCACGTGTTGTGGGAAGGGTGAAGCTTTGATGTGAGGTTGTAGCCTGGGAGAATTTGACTTTTTCTGCATATATTTGAGATCCTTTCTGTGTCTAGTACAACCATCCAGCTGATCATAGAAGAGGTGTACCAGTTATTTTAGATAGAAGATATAAACTGTGTATAAGTTCGTGGGACAGGGCCTTTGTGGTGAGGAAAGTGGGAATCAAATGCTGGAATCAAATCAGACTTTGTGAGCCTGTACAATAGACCCCTGTGTTTCACTTCAATAAGTCACCAGACATACTAAATAAGTTCACACTTGCTTTATGCCATCGGGTTAGTAATATTTCATTTTTGCTCTGAACTACAAAAAAAAGTCACCCTCAGAGATGCCAGGTATATAATGAAGTTTAAATGCACATACAAAGGGGACCACACCTGTCTTCTTGGGAGAAACGTTTACAGAAGAGATGAGGCACACCCCTACGTACCTCACCTCTCCTCCTGCGCTCTTCTGCAGGGATTCTTTCTGTAAACTGATGAGTGGTTCATCAGCGATCTTTCATTCTCACCTATGGCAGACACAATTTCCCATGCTTATCCAAACCTGATGTAACATTTACCGAAGACAATGAAAAAGTTTTGATGTCAGGCCTGAAGAAGGCATGCCTATCCAAAAGGCTGTCTGTTTTTCACTGTCTGGTTTGACAAAAGGTATTATGTATTCCTACAAGGTTTGCCTAATGTGTCTTTTGGCCATTCCTTCTATAGCAATACAATTAAAGCTGTGCTTGGCTTATAGAGACACAGGAATAAGGACCTATGTCCCCTTACAAGTGCTCCTCTTGTGCTTGAGCACCTGAACGTCCCTAAGCACAGCTAGGCTCTGAATGCGATATTAAGTGCAAGACAAATGGTGAATAAATAAACAAATAAAAAATCCTAGAGAAGCTCCTCAGCTGTTTTGACTGCAAAATGAGTTCCTCAAAAGATTGTTCTAGATATCAGTTCTTGCTTTAAGTAAGTACTATGAAATGCAGAATTACATTCTCAGTGCATTTATATTTTAGCTGGAGCTCTGTCCCTAGTTTACCACACTAAAATTAGACTGAGAAATATCGTTTCTGTTTTCGTCAGTTAGGTTGACTATTAGCAGTCATATTTTCATGGCTGAGCTTTCCCAAAAATATACATTTATGTTCTGTGCAGCTATTCTTTTATGAAAATATCACCAAAAGGAATTAATTGTATGCATTCGTCTCTCTCAGCCCCAGGGTGCCAGCTTGTTAGGTACCATCGGGCTGAGCACAGTGTAGGTTCAGTAATAGAAACCTTCCCTTTAAAGATCGTCAGGTCCCCACAGGTTTCAGCTCCGACAGACTGACCACGCGTCCTCTGCTGACTGCAGCAATGCCACAGTGGGAAGGCTTGGCAATCCCCACCACTGTCCCCACTGCAGATTTGCTTGTGCTAGCACTTTTTACCTTGTTTCAGCTTTAACCTGGCTCACTTTGATGGATGTGGGTCAGGGACTGACTATCCAAGTAGCTCAGCAAGCAGGTCTCTAGGACAGTAATCTCTAGTAGTCTGGCAGTGACAGCCCTTAAAGGTGGCTCTTCACCTCTTCCCCCTGCAGCTAACAGAGAGGGAACGGTGACCTAATCATTGAAGGTTTTGGTTGTCTTTCCCTTTTATTTAATGTTTTTGCCACTGAATCCTCTTTAGCACAAGAACAACTGGTAGTCTAGTGGCAACATGTGCTAGGGAACAGACATATGAATTTGTATAGGAAGGAATATGAAAGGAAATATTCAATCTTAGAATATGGAGGTTTTATTTTTCCAGGCATTAGTGAGATTATCCAGCTACGGAGGAGGGCTGTTTTCATGCTTCCCCTGAAATTCTTTTCTGTAGCTCATTGAGCTTCTGATTCACGCATTCTGTGCAAAACAGTGATGACAGACTTTAAAAGCCTGTATCTTTATTACTGTGGGTGTACTCTTCCCCTTCTTTTTTGTTGCTAAGCCAAATGGGTAAAAAGAATTTCTTTAATTTATCTTTTAGTCCAGAGCTCATTATGGACAAATATTAACCACTATTTCATAACTTCTAACAGATGAAGCTTTATCTTCTGAGGTGTGAAAATGTGTGTCTTAACAACAGTGTCTTTCCTTTTTTTCTGTAGGTGCTATCACTGACATCCTGCTGCCTGGAGATCAGAGGGACCCAGATTTCTTCCTGCTTGACCAGCACGAGGGCAGACCTACATAGAGACCGGCAGACTCTTCCGTGGGAGAAGCTGGCAGCTCAGGCATAATGGGAAGAGCAAAATGCCTGCTTACCACCTCTGTGCTCCATCAGTAGGGAAAAAAAAATAAGTGGTTCCTCAAAGCAGCATTTCCTGGGCCCCACTGCAGTGCTGTAGAGAGAAGTATGTGAGTGGGCAGGTGGTAGCATGCGATGGTACCATTGGCTTTCTGTATCGGGGATCGAGTGGTAAGTCAGCACAGGATGACAGGGAAGGCGGCTTACTGGAGGCACTGGTTATCAGATGCAGAATATATTCTCTCTGCAGGTTTTCTGTGTCTGAACAGAGATCACAGCCAGGTGAAAGGGAGGTGCAGTGCTGACTGCTTTGCAGCAATCTGATACTTGAGCCAGAGCTGCATTGTCCTGCACTTCAACTTTGGGTCATACTGGAGGAAAACATAGCAGAACAGAGCCTCACTTCACCCGTTCTCCTTTCTGATTCCCTTCTCTGGACATTTCTCCTTTCCTCCTCTGCTCCCCACCTCCCTTTATCAGTCCTGTTTCTCCTTATGCTGGGTGGCTGCTGAGACATCGCATAGCTGATCTTGGCAGTATCTTTGTCACTGAGCTTGCCTAGGAATCCCTGCATCTTTCATTAGTCAGTGAAAAGTTTCAATGTCTTATATTAATTTTGAATTCTGTAACAATACTAGATACTTCACACTAGCTTAGTACCCTCATCAGGGGCTCTCCAACCATTTTCAGCGAGGATGGCAGAATTTCTATAATTTCTACTGTTCCTAACATACAGCTGGGTAAACCGAGGCATAAGCATGCAATTTGTCCATTCCATGAAGCAATTTGTCCAAGATCATGCTGGGGTCCAGGACTTGTATCACCTGTCAAATTGAAATTGCAGTTTGATAATAGTGCTGCAAAATGGCATTATCACCTCTCTGCATTCAAAACAGTCTAATGAAAAGTATGCAAATGTTTGACTTGCACATCAATTGCATGGTCCTTAGGTAACCAGGCTAGGAGACAAGTCACCCTTCTGAAGCAGGAAGAGTCTGCTCATACTCACATCCACCAGCACAAACTTGTCTTACCTCTTCAATACCACTGAAGCATGATGCCACCGAAGCTTTGTGCCAATAAATATCCCCAGGATAAGGCTGCTTACAAGTCTTTGCCATTCATGAAATTCTCTAAATATTCTCTGTCATGTGCGATATTTCAAAGGCATAACAGTAAGAAAATGTGTGCTATTTTACAAGGGTGAGCTAAATGCATTTCTTTTGCCTTGTGCTTGAGATGAAAAGAAACCAGGTAATTAAATAAGGAAGTCTGGGGCCTGTTTTATGGCATCTTATGTGACCGCAAAAGGGAGAGTGGTAATTGCCATTGGTGTGTGATATCCTTTAGCAACCTGACTCAGAGAATATCTCTGCATCCTAGAATGCCGTCGTTTTATAAAGCCTGCAGGCACATCAGTCTTCAATAAGAGAGCTCACCCCATTAAAGCATTTAAAATTAATTTTAATCCAGGGAATTCAACTCCTGTCTTTAAACCTTTACAAACAAGTTTAAAGCTGCCATGTACCATAAATTCGTGGTGGTCTACAGAGGTTTTTTTTATAAGCTGAACAAAGCATAACAATTACATAGGGGATTCAGCAAGGCCCAGTTGGAGCGTACAGATAATGCACTTAGAGAAGAGTTCTTTCTACCTTTTATAATAGCTACTGTATGTACAAAGTCTACAGAAAAAAGTCACTGTGATAATAACTATTTTTTAATTCAGGCATGTTATAATGAAAAGACAGTGCTGCTCCTTTATCTGCATGACAATAAAACAGCAAGGTAGGTATCCCGTCCCATAGTCAGCACGTTGTAATATAAGTGCAGTTTGCCATATACCAGGATGCTGAAATTTGTCCTGTTCTGCTGCAAAATATGGGGAATTCTGCTGCTGCTTGACTTCATGTGTTACTTCTTACTGAAGCGTACAAACAAGTATTGCACATTTATAGCTTTGAGATGAAATAACATGGAATTTCAGCTCTTGCCCATTTAACTTCACAATCACAAGACATTGTGCTGACAATGGCTAATATGCAGCCAATACCTGACTGACCAGCCTTCATCTTCCAGGCTGTTCCAATTTCCTTCCTATTTGGCCTCTATCTTCTCACACAGCAAGGCAATGTTGATTCCCACCTCCTCTTTGTCAAAGACTCTGACCTTCACTACCTGTTATGCTTCAAGCAAGTATTCTGTGCTTTCACTGCTGCTATTTCACCCTCCAAACACACCATTAATGGTCCTGAGACACCTCCCTGGAGCCGGCACACTGACACTGCTGCTTATTGAGCCTGTGACCCTGCTGTGTTGCTGTGCTCTTTGGCAGCGGTGCCCCGTTGCAATCGCAAAAGCAGCAGTTCCATTGCACCAACAGGTCTCAGGCTGAAGCACCAACTGCTGGTAGGATGCTGCTTGCCATCCCATCAGGTTTGCTGGTCCAGCTTCCTGCAAGGTTACACTCCAGCCCCCCAAAATGAAATGATCCAAGCTAACGCCCCCCCCCCAACCCTGCACTAAAAGTCGTGGTGGTGTTTTTTAAATGGGATCACTTCTTCAATCCTAGAAAGAAGCAGCTGAGATGAAAGAAGATGGACATCTCTTAAACCTGCTTCCCTGGAGAAATCTTAAGTGAACACTTATGCTCATTTATTTTCTGTTGGTATTTACACACTGACTCCAGTCATAATTAAACTGCAAGCTCCTTAGGGCAGAGACTAGCTTTTTGTTCCGTGTTAATTAACAGTTTATGCAACAAGGCCTCTGTGACTGGACTTCTGAGTGATACAAAAATCAATGTGTTATATCTTTCAGGTTTGGGGGAGGTTCTGGCAGTCTTCACACAAAGAAGATTGACAGCTGGTTTAGAATCATAACGCATATACATTCGTTGAATGCTGTTGCTAGAATGATAAACACTTATAATTCAGTTTATGCTAAAACTTGAATGATCATATTAAGGATTTTGAGTTAGTAGTCTACTGTAGTCACTCCCATCTCTCCAGGCTTTATTTCAGGCTGTCTGCACAGTCAGTAAAGGAACAATGCATTGATTTACTCCCAGTTCATATTTTCAGTGTTTTCTGGAGTGGTTAGGGTTGGAAACATATTTATCTTCCTAAGTTAAAGCTTGTATTCCTGGGGGATTCCAATGGGCTGCTAACTTTGTAATGGCTGCCAGGAGCAGCTACTGACCAAGTGCCTTTGCTCTTCTGGCTCCAGTCTCCGAGTCGGTTAGGAAACAGTAAATATTTTCCACAGAATTTTACAAAAGAGCTACAAAAGCATCTTTGAGGGGGAAAAAAAAATCAGGTATATTTAAAATATTCTGTGTAATACTAAAATGGTTTGATTCTGAACACTGGAAATGTTTCAGTTGCTTAGCTGGTTGGTAAGAAAAAGTGAAAGAAGGAAATATGCTATGTGAAAATTTTCTTTTCAAAGTCAGTTTTTCATTAACACTTTTAAATTGTCCATATTTGTGACAAATAGAAACCACATGGGGATTTAAGTTATTGTTTGTATAATGTGTCAGAGAAAGTAATTTAGAGCTTTTTCCAAGCATCAGAGAAACGTTAGGAGTTCACAAACTGTCACCAGTCTCATTAATCACCCTGGATTTTTAAGTATGTAATTCTAACCATGCTAAACAATTAAATCAAAGTTAAGGCCAAAGCTTGCCTCTGAATACACATACGCAGTATCCATTTAAGTCAATGTGAGGACAAAATTTAGATCTTAAGCCTTTTAACTGATAAAGTCCTAAAATAGCTTTACAGGCAAGAATTTCCTGGCAAGACTAGAGTTTTGTAAATCTAAAAGCATGCAATCAAATTTCAATGTAAAATAGCATATAAATAACAAGCTACATCTTGAATTGTAGCCAAATGCAACACTATATAAAGTATGGCTCAGAAGTGCTATATACAAAATTAATGCTTTGTCAAGTTTCTGTATTGGTACATAACAAACACAGAAATTTGCACATACATACGTATCACTGCACATAATTGGAAGCTGCCATTGTCCTTTTTGTCTCAGTTACAAACTGTTTTGCTAAAAGGAATATAACGTTTAGTTTTTGAAGTCAGAGGAGGACGTAAGTGGAGAGTTTTGCATCTAAGGCCAGGTTCTGATAAACTTAGTGCCACTGCGTAGTGCTGTATCCCTCCAGCAGCCACACTTGGCTCAGTCAGTGGCTTCTTTTAGTAAAGTACTTCTGAGTGTAAGTATCAGAGAAGTTTTGATAAAAACATTTTAAACCATCCTCTCATTTGGGTAAATCTCAAAAGCCAGTGAGAAATCGGAATGTGTCAGAAAGTAATGATACAATTAATCTTTTTCAGAACATAAGTTCCTATCTGGCTATTACAGTCAGCCTATGTAGATCCATTCTTATTTAACATTGTATACACTATAACTTTTCATTTCCTCTCGTAAACCTGATGTTTAGTGTTATGCACTGCTAGAGCCCCATCCCAGAGGAAAGTGCAGTTCAGCAGTGGAGCAAGTGATTTCTCTATAGATGGGGTTTGAAGACAAGTCCTTAGTGTCTGATGCAATGGAGAAAGCAGAAGCTATGTTAGGATGCAGCACTGAGGATGACGTTGTCATAGTGATAAATCAAAGCCATCTCTGCAGCAACATTGTGAGCAGATGTTAGTGGCTCTTGTTGAGGGCAGAGAAGAGGACTTTGAGGCAGTCAGGGTAATAAGAGCCCAGACTACTGCCTTAGCTGTATGAATGGAAAACAACAGAAGGCACGAGGCAAAATAGGAATGAGCTCTGAGGCTAAAGAGAGTGATGATGGTAAAGTACCTACAGATAAGTAAGCTTTCTTTCCTTGACGCAGGTTATTTTGATATACTTTCACATTGTGGGTCTGTATGTAAGAACACTGAAAACAAATTTTTCTTTCTTTGTCAGCAATACCCATAATGTCCACTGTTCAACAGGTAAGAGTCCTGGAGAGAGAAGGAGACAAAGACAAGAGACATCAGTGGGACTTTTCTGAGCTGTATCTGACTAGGAAAGGGAGGCATAACTGAGGAGGCCTAAAGGGATTACTTCAACTCTGATGCCTAGTCAACTCCTTCAACTCCAGCCCACCCATCAGTCAGGTGCTGAACTGCCTCAGTTCACTGCCTGAACTTCTCAGGTAAATCAAAGCTAGTGACAGCTACCTAGTACCACTCAGCAGTGCTTCCAGGGTGCTTTCATGAATGGATCTGCTGTCTGTACAGAATCAGAAGATAGAGGATGGGGCAGACCACTGGAGCTATTCTTTTGGAACTCACCTGCTCAAAGCAAGATCAGGGCTTTGCTTAGTCAAGCTTTGGATATCTCCATGGGTGGATTGTCCACAACCTCCCTGGCCTCCTGTTCCAGTGTCTGACCACCCTCATGGTGAAAATATTTTCTTGTATCAAGTTAGGAATTGCCAGTGTTACAGCTTGTGCCCATTACTTCTCCTCCTTCCACCTCGCCTCTCTGGAAGAGTCTGGCTCCATCTTCCTTATACCCTTCCATGAAGCAGCTGCAGACAGCAGTAAGGTCTCCCCTTCACCTTCTCATATGGATGAGCAAACCCAGTCCTTGGAAGCAGTAGGGCAGAGGGCTGAGTTTAATCACATCAGCCACCCCAAGCTGTGCCATCCCCACTCCTAAATCAGAGCCCATAATGCTGCCAGTAGGAAAATAGCATTTTGTCACTTCCATTCTGTTCACTGAAGCAGGGCTTCTTGTGAGCCCTCTTTGTAAACTAATAGTTTCTTATAACAGGAGAAAAAGACCCTTGTATCTATGATCAAGTTCTTATTCTAGAGACAACAGTTCTGAAGACACATATTGCAGAAAAACTGCTAGCCCTTCCATCAAATGGTAGAAAAAGAAAATATTCATTCCCATAATTCCTGCTGTTTGATTTCTAAAAGCAGTAGAATGGAAAAACTCTCTTTCAGTGAAAAGTAAGTTAAAGCAGAATTTAATTTGTGAATGTCTTAGCTTTTTCTCCTGGTACCTTTTAAGTTTTCAGAGAAGAGGGTTTTTTGCATTCCTGCTTTTGTAAAACAATATGCAGCAACACACAGAGACCTAAACCACATAAAACCATACTGTTTTTTTCCTATTTTTCTCCCAGATAAATTAACTCTTCTTGAAGAAGCAGTATCTTGACAAAACTTCCATCAAACACTGTCATGGTTGTGTTCCATCTTCCCCACACACTCATCTATTCTAGCATTCAGTATTCAGAACACCATAACTTTCTTAAGCAAATTGAATTCATTTTATCGAACAAATGAGAGTTCTTCTGTATTGATTAGTAAGTCAGTTACATTGGAAATTTGTCTGCCAACTGACCTCATTTTAAATACCAATGCTTGGAGGCTTTGCTTCATCTTTCACCAGTGCTTATTTAAGAATGGCTTAATTTTGTCTGTTCCACTGAGGCTTTCTTGTCTTACCCCAGTGAAAGTGAGAAAAAACCCCACAAGTTTCTTAAGTCTTAATGCTTGTTCAACCAATGCAAACACAGATGAGGATTCACACCATTTATTAGTGTACATATATATACACATACACACAGAATATAAACAGAAAACTTTTAAAAAGGGCTGGGGCAAAATTGCATTCCTGTAGAGTTGAGATTAAAAAAACTTAACTTAATAAAATGTTTTTTGATAGCATTCAGCTTTACTATTTCTATTGTTATACATTTTTTAAAAAGACTTTTCAGAAGGTCTAATAATTAAAGAAGCAATAGAGCCCCTGCATGCTGGTCCCAGCCCAACTCATGTATCCCTCCCACTTATGACTTGGGACATTCATAGGTTTGTCAATGTTATGCAGACGTGTTATCATACAGCTACTGATTTTCTTTAATGTTTAAAAAACAGGCAAAGGTTTCTGAGAAAGACACTTTCTGGTGGCTTGCTCAGTTATGTCCCCATTCTCGCTGTTCGCTCAGAATCCAGCTTCATCAATCAGTTGCCTCTGATTACAAAGCTGGTTTAGGAGCTCTTACCTTCCCCACCTTTGGCTGCTCATTCCTATCCCCGAGCAGCAGATCACTGCCCCCTCAGCAGTGCTGAAGCAACAGTTACATCACTGAAATAGCCCAAGGGGTTTTTTAAAACAACTTGCAAAAAGTATTGGTGGTTTTTTGTTTGTTTGTTGGTTTAGGTTTTTTTAAACCCAGTATGGTGGCTGGCACAGCTCCACAGAATTAAACTAGCACAGCTGAGGAAGTGATCAATTATAGCTATGGGGCAGGAATAAGCAGCAAATGCAGGAAGCTCTTAAATCAGCTGCCACCTGAAAAAAAGTTCCTGTAACTACATCATTGTGTGGTGTGCTGGGGGAGTAGAAGAGTATTTTTATGAATATAACTGCAGTGATTCATGTGTTTGGTGTTCTGGAATGTGTTGAGCATATGGTATCGCAGGCTTTATGTAAGTGACCTTGCAAGTTTGTATTTTTAAATCTATTATGGAACAACTAATGAATAGGTTCTGATTTCTCCTTCCTACTGGAGTAAATCTTGAGTTTCTGGTAAGTATGTTGTTTGGGGCAGACCCTGCAACCATTCCTGTAGGACAAGCATTTCTTCCATCCCAATGGAACGAGGAGTTCTCTACAAGAAGATCTCTTGGGAGATTTTCGCTCCTGGCATATGCTACCTTAGTTTTTTTCTGTGGGAAGAAATGATGTGAGCCATGATAGCAATGCAGAGAGATACTGTATACAAAGTCTTATCATTTTCCAGGGGCACAAATAAACTAGAAATCATCATAATGTTCTTGTTCCTTGACACAGATATAAGGCTGTGACTATACTAGCGAGTGACACATTGCCAGGGAGCATTACTGGGCCCAGAAAGTCCCTCATTCCTGATGCTGCGCTGGTGGACGTTTCCACCGTGGGGTTTTGGCCTGGCATCCTGTGGGTGCTGTGTGGCAGAAAAGAACTTGTCTGGAATTCTCAGCTTGTTGACCACCTCAGTAAAAACCTACACACCAGGGCTAGCTGAATCTTTCTTCCGAGTGTTATAGTGTAACAGCAAAAACCCAGTGTGTCGTGGCATAAAGTATTTTTCATGGAGACCATCGAGGCCCTAACAGCATATTGTAGGCAAATACATTTCCTCTATATTGCCCTGAAATTCCTATGCTAGGCATTTAATGATTGCATACCGTGTTTAGCTGTCTTATAAGTAGTGCTCTAAAAGTATGATCACTATATTTTTTCACTATACATAGTTAATTCTAAATATTAGATCAAATAGTGTTGAAGCCTTTTAAGTGAAAGGCCTCAATTAGTACTTTGTGGAGTTCTGGACTGCCTTTGGTGATACATATGGTCTGCAGGGCCTCAGATGCAGAAATCGATCAGAATAGCTCTTCCAAAATAATTATTCCTCTGAGCCATTCTGCAGGCACTAATCCAAAACATAAATGAGCATGTTCCAGAATAATTACTCTACTTACAAAGCAGGGTAAATATCCTAAACCGAAATAATTTCTGTTCCAAATTACACTCTCTGTATAGAGGAGTCATTCTAGAATATAGGAATAGCAAGGAAATACGTAGACTGTGTTAAGATTTTGATTACTCTTATAATCCTGATGTCAGTAATTTTACTAAAAATTCCTATATTTCTACATTCCTAAAGCCATTTAGAGCGTATGTGGTTTTTTCAAGCACATCTACAAAGCTAGATGATTATGTCAGATGTATTTGTACCAAGTAAAAAATAAATCGAGTTTGAGTTCCTAGGTTTGCGTATTTACTATGGAGATAAGGATTTTTTTTATAGTTTGAGTACAGCACATCCAATGTAATGAACTAGTTTACTTGCTTGAATGATAAATCGACTAAGGCCCTATTTAGACGAACATTTATTTTTGTGGCAGAGCAAGTTCACATGTCATATCTCCCCATCCGTATGCTCTCCCATTGTACAGCTGCACAGTGAACCAGGCTGAGAAACTGATAACCCAGAAAAACACCCAGAAAAAGTATATCTTTTTAATCTGTATTAATTCCTCACTCCACTTTGGGGCCCTTATTTGGCACCATGCACATTTGGACCGCACGTGGCATACAAAGGGAAATGAATGGCAGGCTGAAAATAACACCCCTTTTCCTTTTAGTTCCTTGGAACCTTCCATTACTTTATCTAAACTTAGAAAACTTTCTGCTGTTAAAAGTGGTCACGAATAATTTCCAAAGCAAAAGTGAGTGTGTGTGTGTGTGTGTGTATCCAGTTGTTGTCAATCAGTCTAACGGCACAGTGTTGTGAAAGAGGATCATATTCCTTCATCGGCTTTCAGTATCTGTATTAATTAACGTTGTCTTTAAAACTACATTAGCTTTTATTTTTTCTTGTAAGATACTATGCTGACTTGTCAGTATTTTAGCTTCTTTTCTTTTCCCAGTGGCCTCTAAGAGTTTGGTTCAGGTCTCTACAAGTAGCATGGCCTGCTTGAAATTATGCTAGAACACCACAGTTCTAATTATTTGCATGCAAAATTAAAATGCAAAAGAATAATTATGCCAAAAATGTTCTCTTGTCTAGACAAAACCTTTTAAGGATGGCAGGATTGGGGAAGGCTTCTGTACTTCTCTCCAAGTAATTCTGCACACCTACCATGCAGAACAAGCACCCCGAGGACAATGCCTCTGGGACATGTCAGACCTGGTGATTATCCATACACATGCACCAAGACTATTAGGTTTTGATAGTGTCAGACTGGCTACTCATAAGCTACTGACTGCATACTACATGGAGTAAGGCCAACGTGTCCTGGCTTTACTTCATACCTGACTTTTGTATGAAAAATGACCGCTGATTAATAGAGTCTTCTTCAGCCGGGACAAAAATTCCGAGTGGTAAAAGACAACTGGTCTAGAAATCCATGGATGTATCAGGTCAGGCCCCACAGTAAATCTAATCTTGGGAGAAGCCTTTCAGAACAGTCAACTGTGAAAAGAACCCTGAAAATGTCTTCTTGAATGCATCCAGCTAATTAAGGAGCTGAAATTCAAGCAACTACAACCTTAGGAAATGTTTCGTGAATGTCGGTGCACATCTTTGTGCATGTGCCAGATCTTTGAATGTATAGCTTTTCCATTGCCAGGGATATGAACATGAAAATGTCTAATAAGTAAGCCTTGAGCCAAGCAGAAATGAGACAGCCAAAAAAATCCGGCTAACCCAAGCCACTTTTTGATATTTCTCTCAAGAAGACATCTATAAAGCACTAAATTTTAGGGCCAGAGCTTTTTACCGTTCCTAAAGTGTTAGCAGGAAGAACACAGTAAAAAGCTGGGGCCAATAAATTGTTATGAAAAATCGTTACCGAGCAGACACAGAAGCCAAATTAAAAATAGGACTATCATCACTTTATTAAGAGTCATATTTTTTAAAATGCCTGCAGGGCAGTGCTTCTCTTACTTTTGCCCCAAGACCAAATCCTGGTTCTGCATGTAGTTATTCCCAGACAAGCACACACAAACACTTACAGACAGCTTTATTTTAATATGCACACATACCCTGAACAGCAGAAATTGCACATGCCATATCTTGTGAAATGTATTCTGTCCACAAGGTTAAGCAGTCTTCACAAGAATGTGAGTACAGGCTGTGCAGTTACTTCCATGACTGAGTATGAGATATCATGAATTGGGTCAAATGATGGGTGGCAGGGGTCCAGGGCGCGAGAGTCATGTGTCTGATGTGCGTGCATGTGGCTATGTGATGGGGGCATCTCAGGGCACTGCAGATCACATGCTGGGAGGGTGAGAGAAGAGAGAAGGCTGTACTGCTGGTCTGTGAGATCCCCTGTGGAGACACCATGATAACTGGGTAATTAAAGAACTGGTTCCTTTCCAGCTGACGGATGGCGAACACCAGCTGTAGCCTGAAGTAGGAGAGTAGCTATGGCACTGCTCTGTATGTGCATCATGTTGGCTTGTCCAGGCAAGAGAGCTTCCATGTACAAACACAGGGCTGATAGTTTCTGACCTTTAAATCATACCAGAAAACTGTGTTCCTGCTCTGTGCTTACGTAGGGAGTTTTTGAAAGGAAAAGACAGCCTTCTGGCCACACGGCACTTTGAGAGCATGGACTTCGTAACAGCTGCCTGAATGTGACTCAAAGTGAGGAAGGCATTGGATTATCTAATAGACAGGACTTGGTTCCAAAGAGAGTAGGAGGTAGAATTTCAAGTTGCCTTCCTCCTATGAAGATGAGATGTCAGTAAGTGGTAGCAGAGAAAAAGGCTGGGATTGTATTTGGGAACCAAGGATTTCCTGGACAGATGCTAGGGCTGGCTGACAGACATACTTTGTTGGTCTTGTTTATTTGATGGCTATCTGACCTTTTTCTTACAGTAAGAAGTGGGTCTTACTGCTGTTTCATAATTGCTCTGTCATTCATTGTCACATTTTCACAGACCTCTGGCCAACACTAAGTATGGTAGAAACTTCCTATTCATAGAATCATAGAATCATAGAATGCTTTGGGTTGGAAGGGACCTTTAGAGGTCATCTAGTCCAACCCCCCTGCAGTAAGCAGGGACATCATCAACTAGATCAGGTTGCTCAGAGCCCCGTCCAACCTGACCTTGAATGTTTCCAGGGATGGGGCCTCCGCTACCTCTCTGGGCAACCTGTTCCAGTGCTTCACCACCCTCATTGTAAAAAATTTTTCCTTATATCTAGCCTAAATCTCCCCTCCTTTAGTTTAAAACCATTAGTCCTTGTCCTGTCACAACAGGCCTTGCTAAAAAGACTGTCCCCATCTTTCCTATAGGCCCCCTTTAAGTACTGAAAGGCCGCAAGAAGGTCTCCCCGCAGCCTTCTCTTCTCCAGGCTGAACAGCCCCAACTCTCTCAGCCTGTCCTCATAGGAGAGGTGCTCCAGCCCTCGGATCATTTTCGTGGCCCTCTTCTGGACCCGCTCCAACAGCTCCATGTCCTTCTTGTGCTGAGGGCTCCAGAGCTGGACGCAGTACTCCAGGTGGGGTCTCACCAGAGCCAAGTAGAGGGGCAGAATCACCTCCCTCGACCTGCTGGCCACGCTTCTTTTGATGCAGCCCAGGATACGGTTGGTCTTCTGGGCTGCAAGCACACACTGCTGGCTCATGTCCAGCTTTTCATCCATCAGTACCCCCAAGTCCTTCTCTTCAGGGCTGCTCTCAATCCACTCATCTCCCAGCCTGTATTGATAGCGGGGGTTGCCCCGACCCAAGTGCAGGACCTTGCACTTGGCCTTGTTGAACCTCTTATGATAGGAGTCACAAGAAGGCACCATTACAAATCAGAGATATAAGACTAAGGTGTAAGATGGGACTTAGGGATCAGAACGAAAAAAGGGTCATATGTATAGGACCAAACCTGCAGTTTTAGATTCCCATTTAGGGTACTGCCTTGACTTACAAGCTCCCTGATGGGAACTCCATGCATTTCCTGCTCACCCTCTGTGTATGTTTCAGTTCTCACAAGTGTGACTGAAATCTAGCTGCTCAGCTTCACTGCGCATAATTACCCAGGGGATCCTAATCTATTAAGCATTATCAGAGCACACCTACAACATACCCACAGGACTGGCCTCCTCAAGCAATGTTTTTGTTTTCACTTTGTAAAAAGCTGTAAAAAGTAGTGCTCTTCTCTCACAATTCAGCGGTCAGCGCATCTACTCAGGAAATGGAAAACCCATTTTGGTGCCCTCAGACCAACATCTCCTACCTGACCATGCTATTCTCGATGAGCTTCTCTCCTCTACCAGTTAAAGCTGTGCCACCATACAGAAGAGATTTCAGCCTTACTGGAGAATGAGATGGAGAGACATACTTATGATACTGCATCTCAGTGGGCATAGCACTGAGCTGAGAGCGTGGAGTCCTTTGTTCCTGTTTCCAGGACAATTTCTGTATGTCATCCAAAGATTATTTTATTTAAAAACCAAAGCTGGGAGAAGGGACTGGAATCCAGGTATACTCTGTTGTGCCTTCAACGATAAGCCAAAGAGTAATTCTTTTGTCTGTGTTACGTGGTTGGCCTATAGCCATGCCATTTCTGTGATAACACCCTCTTCTCTGTTCACTGCAAGGTGAAGGAAAGGTAGATGACAGCTTCCATGGAGATTAATAGCAATGACCTCTGAAAAAAACCCTAAATTAATCTGGTAGATTCACAACTTATCTTACGGAGCTGAGAAAGGGTAAAGCATGTTCTTCCCCCCAACCCTCACACACGTTTGGTAGAAGTCTTCTAGCCTGAACCACAAGCAACTAGTGGAAAAAGCTAAAGAAGGAGTTGGACTGGAGAAATGATTGCAGTTGACTTGCCTAGACAGACACAGAGAAATGAAAGGGCAGAGACATCTGTGCTGATGGAGAGGCTGTAGAGAAATCCAGAAATACCAGTATGATAGCAGAATTTTCCCAGACTTAGCTATCCCTGAGCTGGTTTGCCAGAGAAGAAATTGGGTGAAAGTTACACTTCATCAAAAGCAGAAGAAGGGGGAAATTCCCATGACACAGTCATCTCAGAAGAAATTCTCCCTACCAGCATTTGGATTGAAAAAACTAGAGGACAGAAATGAGCTTGAGACTCTGTGACCCAAAGAGATACCATCATTTGACTAACTTTCAGTTTGCTTTATGCCTTCACTGCTATCCTGCTGGAAAAGGTGAGGCACAAACTTCCTTGGATTCCTTGAGAGAAGACGACATCACAACTGTTTGCACTGCTTGTACGGGGGAACATATGGTGAGGTGGAAAGATGGAGCACAGCCATCCAGGGAGTACATTGCTGGGGGCTGTACAAACAGTATCACATCACTGCCAGAGCGGCACATGCCTCAGGGCAATCGAGTTCAGGCTCTTTGCCCACATTCCCTGTCACCAACCTTCTCCCCTGTATTGGATTTGTGTGGCAAGGCTTTGGGAGTGGTGGGGCTACAGGGGTGGCTTCTGTGAGAAGCTGCTAGAAGCTTCCCCTATGTCCGATAGAGCCAATGCCAGCCAGCTCCAAGACTGACCTGCTGCTGGCCAAGGACAAGCCCAAGCCCAAGCCCATCAATGATGGTGGTAGCACCTCTGGGATAACATAGTTAAGAAGGGGGAAAAACAACCTGGGCAACTGCAGCCGGAGAGAAGAGTGAGAATATGTGAGAGGAACAACCCTGCAGACACCCAGGTCAGTGAAGAAGGAGCGGGAAGAGGTGCTCCAGGCGCTGGAGCAGAGATACCCCTGCAGCCCATGGTGAAGACCATGGTGAGGCAGGCTGTCCCCCTGCAGACCATGGAGGTCCATTGTGCAGCAGATATCCACCTGCAGCCTGTGGAGGACCCCACGCCAGAGCAGGTGGATGCCCGAAGGAGGCTGTGACCCCATGGGAAGCCCATGCTGGAGCAGGCTTCTGGGAGGACCTGTGGACCTGAGGAGAGAGGAGCCCACGCTGGAGCAGGTTTGCTGGCAGGACTTGTGACCCCGTGGGGGACCCACGCTGGAGCAGTCTATTCCTGAAGGACTGCACCCCATGGAGGGGACCTACACTGGAGCAGTTCGTGAAGAACTGTAGCCGGTGGGAAGGACTCACATTGGAGAAGTTCATGGAGGACTGTCTCCTGTGGGAGGGACCCCACGCTGGAGCAGGGGAAGAGTGTGAGGAGTCCTCCCTCTGAGGAGGAAGGAGCAGCAGAGACAACGTGTGATGAACTGACAGCAACCCCCATTCCCCATCCCCCTGCGCCGCTCAGGGGGGGAGGAGGGAGAGAAAATTGGGAGTGAAGTTGTGCCTGGGAAGAAGGGAGGGGTGGGGGAGGGTATTTTAAGATTAGTTTTTATTTCTCATTATCCTACTCTGATTTGATTGGTAATAAATTAAACTGATTTCCCCAAGTTGAGTCTGTTTTTCCTGTGACAGTAATTGCTGAGTGATCTCCCTGTCCTTATCTCAACCCACGAGCTTTTTGTTATATTTTCTCTCCCCTGTCCAGTTGAGGAGGGGAGTGATAGAGCGGCTTTGGTGGGCACCTGGCATCCAGCCAGGGTCAACCCACCACATTCCCTTCTCAGATCATGAGGGATGAAGAGTCCTGGGTCTGCAGAGATGACCTGAAGGGGCAGCCTGGAGATGATATCAAATTGTGTTGCTTCTGCTTTCTCTCACAGCTGTCGTGGCTTGTTCCTCTGTTTGCTTCCAAGCCAACAGCAGCCTCACCTGTTGTCAGTATTCAGGCTCTCAAGCTCTTTAAGCTCTTTGCTGAAAGATGCTCCCCAAGTGTCAGCTCCAATCATGCCTGAGCCACACCAGTGAAGGTGCAACCCCAATAATAGTATGCAGAAATTATATTGAAGTGATAAATACTTGAATGATTAATCATTAGTCATATGATTCGCTCCAATAAGCTAAGCTAGAATAGCACTGCTATCTTGATTCAGGCTCTGAAAGGAAGTAAGCTGGCTGCTGCAGCACCTAAAGGCAAGCTGTTGCCCCACAGCCAGCCCTCCCTGGGTTTCAGGAGGCTCTGTCAGTTTGGCCTGCCTTCTGGCTGTGTTGGTGATACCTAGGCACAACCATTTCCTGGGCTACACTGGAGGTAGACCCTAGATCCGTCATTTCTAGATTGCAAGGTAACCCGTTGCCCAATGAAACCTGAAGCCCAACTTACTGTCAGTAGTAATGTGGTAGTTTTGTTCGCTAACAGTCTTCCAAACAACGTTACTGAAAGTATTTTTTCTGTGCACTGTGCTATTAGCGGATAACTCCCACAAAGCCAATAGAGACCGGGTAAACACAATGACTGTGCTAATGACTGGTTAATGAAAGTGAGAGCCAAGTTATAATGGTATCAGCTTTTGAGAAACCAGCAGCAACAAATAAAGTTATTGCTTTCTTACATTTTAGTGTGTAAGTCCTGCTGACTACTGAGGTGAGTAGAGAATTGAATTGCATGGTCAGCTGGACTATGTGGTCACCTCTTTCCTCACTAGCTGCAGTAACCCTACGTCTCAAACTTCTGTAAAAACAAGGGAGGATCCTTAAAGGTCAAGTAGTGAGCGCTTCCTTATGCTGCAGTGTATGTGTGCATTTAAATATATACGTGTGTGTGTGTGTATGAAAATGTGTCTGTAGTAGAGATGATTATATCAGCACTGTAACAGGAAGGTAGATGGCCTTTCTTGTTTGAGTACAAGTAGTCCTTTAAGTAATAGCATGGTTGCATAACAGCACGGAAATTTAAAGCTGATCTCTGTTTGCTCTAACAAATGTAAGGCTGGCACCCTGTCAGTTATGACTCAAGTAACACATTATAACACTTCAACCATATTGAACTGTGCGTCACTACAAGAGTTATTTCGTACTCTATTTTCTTACTTATGGAGGAAGAGCAAGCAGCAGAATGGATTTTTTTTTTTTTTTTGGTGAGCTGTGGGTTTCCATTCGCTTTGACAGGGATGCATTGTAATGTGATATGACTGCAAGACTGGCTTTCTTACAAAAACGCCTTACCTGAGTAACAGTGTTGTTTCTAGAGAGAAACTACGCTTTACCCAGTACTCTCTACTGTAAGCACTGGTGAGGTAACGAGGTCATAAAAATCAGCAAAAGAAAAAGATTTAAGTGTTTTAATTTCACTGTTGACCAATGTGAGGAAAATAACTCCCTCTGTTTTTCTCTCTGCTTTTCTGCAGAGAGGTCTGCAGTCGCTGTTACTGAAGACCACTGACCAAGCAATGGATCTGGAACAGCTGTGATTTCATCCTCACTTTACCTCTGTGCAGTAATATTGCCCTATCCTTCATAAAGTTTTGTGGTAGTCCAAAACAAATTTTCTTTACTGTGGTGTTGTGGGTTTTTTGTCAGATTCTATTTTGATCTTTATTTTCAGCATTAGGCAACTTCTCATGTTAGCCATTTTGTCTTTTGTTCTGAATAGCAAATCTTTTTCATTCATTCACTTATTGTCACCATTTTAAAATCACTTTTCCTCTTTTATGTTGCAGGATATAATACTCATGCATGTCATAACTGGCTGCTTAATCTGGTGTTCGGTTCAATACACAGTTAACCCTTATTTCCAAGAGCAGCTAAGCAGGTATCCTCCTTTCTTCTCCCGTTGTTCTGACAAAAACTCTTTCTCTCTCTCCCTCTCCGTATATTCGCTATAATGTAGCTCCCTGTTCTGCTACCAAAAGATGGGTGCAAAAGAAAAACTTTTCTTCCTTGCTTAAGTGCTTGAAGCAACATTCTGTGGTCAGAGATTTTCTCTGTCACCCTGTACACTCATTCACCAGGTTCCCCTTTACCCATGGAAGTCTTACAAGCAGCAACAGAAGGAGGTAAACCAAAATACAGAGCTTGTAATGGGCATTAAGAAACAGGTAGTCTTATCCAAAAGTGCTTTTAACTAAATGTTTGTCTCCTTTTGTTTTTAAACTCATTATGCATAATTGCCTACGTTCATACAGAAATCTCATTCTCTGAAATGTCTTGAAGGCTTGAAATCTTGAACCTCATTAAATTAGACCTAGATGCAAAAGGGGCAAGTGTTACCTTTGACAGTGGTATTTCTGGATCATTTAGATACTTTGGATATTTTTGTGTGACCTTAATCTGTAAAGGAGGCTATACTCTACTTCAGGTTGTCAACAATATAGAAGAAACACAGGTCTAAGATAACAAACTTAGTTTTCACTATTTTGGAAATCAGTGAAAGAATTGGATAGTTGCAGTACACCACACTATTTTCAAATACTGGTCTAATGCACTCCTTTACAGTCCCAAGTAAATGATGCTACAGGTAAATGATGCTAGAAATAAAAGTCAGATTTCACATGGGAATGTTTGATACAGAATAAATGTAGATTCTTCATAGTATCAGTCTTGAGGAGTTGTGTTTCAGAGGATGTTTTAAAAACTGGTTTCAAATCCTTCATAAGTGGTTGTTGCCATTGCTAGTAATATGCAACAGCGTCTCTCAGTCAAAAAACAGCCTGAAACTTATTAAGATCTGAGTATTGTTGACTTCAGCTGAAGACTGTTTAAATCTGGGCTTTGACTCATGTTTAGAAGAAGATTTAGCTGGGAAGTGGCCATTGCCGCAGCTGCCCATCCTGCTCGAAGTTTCAACCACAATAAAAGAGAGGTTTAAATGGGATTGACATCCAATCCTCCACTGCTGTAATTTCCAGCATGATGTATTAATGTATTAGTAGCGTTAACATAAAACCACTACCAGTTTCTGTTTATGACTATAGGACAAACTGTGAACAGAGGTGATTCAGATATCTGCCCTGCTCAGTCACTGCCAGGAGAGGGATGGGATAGTTGTGGGTGAAATCTGCCTCAGCTATCCCAGCTGAATGAGCCAGTGAACACAAACCTGAGCCTTTTTAGGAACTGTGTTGTAAATTTATTCTACTGGAGCTGGAGGTGTTCATGTGTCTATCTAGAAGCTCCCATGAGTTCCCAGACAAGCAAGTAAATAAGTCCTAATTAGACTAGAACTAAGGCTGACAGTACATTTCAGAGGCCTAATTGTTACAGTCTGTGCATAAAAGAAAGAAAAAAGGCAGTGAAAGCTTTGACAACAGCTGATCTTGCAGGTGACTCAGGTGTTTTCTCCTGCTTCTTTTTATCTTTTCCTGGGGAGGCCTGTTAAGGCTGTAAGACAGCAGCTCTGGGCTATGCCCTTTCAAATCACACCTACCCCTCATTCCTTCCTTACTTATTCATTGTCTCATCACTCATCCGCTCCCATCTACCCATTTGCTAATGTCATTCACTACCTACTTCAAAATTATCTCTCTATCCACTTACTGAATGAGGGATTCAGATAGCTCAAGGAGTTTTATTTTCTGTCCTAAACTTGTTTTTCCCACACTCTGGAGGTTTTCCTCTCAGAGGTGGAGATGCAGAAACCTGTGGAGCTTGGGAGGAGCGTGCTGCCGGCACAGTCCTCGCTCCCCAGAAATGCCTCAGGGCATGGGGCTTTTGACCCTCTCCCTTTCCCTACCTGTTGCCACTGAACTCCATAGGAGCAGGATGAACTTCTCTGTTCCCATGAGATTTTTCACTCACTGCACTTACAAAGCATGTGCAGGGCTCTGAAATGCTCCAGACTAAATTACCGACTGTGGCTAGCCACAAAAATTAATCACAACACTTTTTATTAATCATAATGTTTGAGCTCAAACATTTTCTGCAGTGTACCCTCCTCAAAATTATTTTATAGACAAACCCCAAAACCTTCAAAATGAAACTTTTTGGACTTTGAAACCCAACATCAGCATTTTTGGTGATGAAAAGTCCAAATTATCTCTTAAGACAAAGCATTTCCTAGTACTGAACTTACTCCACAATTCCAAAACTTTAGATAATACTTCAGTTTACAGAGCTTCATAACATTATGCTTTTCTTTAACACCATTTCCCTTAGATATAGAAGATTCTCCATTTTTTAATAGGTGTTTTTTAGCCATCATTGTTATAAAGAATGCCCAAGGCTTAAAACCAGACATAAATACAAAGAACTCCAGATTTATCACATGTAAAATTTGATGTTTAATCCAATCTCATTAATTTTTGCTTGACTCATGAACGCTGATTGGCAACACTAAATAAAAACTCATTAAAACTTCCTATTTTTCTACTAATGTCCTTGAAATCTAACTTTTTTTTTCATTTCTAAATACAAAAATCCTTTCAAGGATGTGAAAAATCTCAGCTGTAGCCCACCCTTCTCCACCTCTTTTCCTAGCTAGTTTAAAAATAATTTTTCATTTCCCACTTCCAAAGGACTTACCTGAATAAAATGAATAGGACAGTAATAATATTGCTTGGCAGTATATTTGAGCTCGAGAGAAATTTTCCTGGAGACTGAAGAAAATGAGAGCAAAAATCAAATTTGAATGAAACAAAAGAGAGAATGCTAATTATGGACTTGCTGCCACCATTTCATCTTCCACTTGCAAAATGCAAATATAATTCCCATTGAGTTGTTTAAAAGATCACATGTCTGAATTACAAAATGGCATGTGCCATAGCCTTCTGAATAATCCTGTTTGCTTAGGATCAATGTATTAAGTGACTGAGGGGGATATGGCCATCACTGTGAATGTTATTATACACTGTACATCTGTTGACAAAGTGCATTCATGTTTACAGAGCTGGACCCTGGGTGCTTTATGTTTCCAGGTATAACGTATGTCTATGTTTATGATTGCTTCAGATCATAAATATGCTAATGAATCAGATTCTGTGACTGTGGGTAACATCTAAAGATGACTTAGAGTTAGATAAAAGCAAGTTTTTTCTAAAATGCCCTGGGAAAGGAAGAGGTAGATTCATTCACACTTTGCCGTTAGTGCGGTGACTGGGCTGCGTCACTGGAATTGGGCTCTGGTCACCAGGCTTGCTGTGGAAGTTTCCTCACCGGTACTACCTCATACACATCATATAGTTGCCGTGGGTGGCCTAAGGGCAGAGAATAACCTCATCTTTTCCAGCTTCATCTCCCATGCTCAATGGAAGGCCTCTTCTCCATCTATTTTCCTCTATTCCCCGCTGACCCTATGGCAATTGTGGTACCTCACTATGTGCTCCCTCTCCACAACCTGCCGCCCAGCAAAGCTCATATCCAGCAGCTCCCTCTCCCTCATCAGAAGAAAATAAACCAAAGCAAGGTGCCCTGTGGTGTCACTACACCAGGTGGGCTGAGCTGAGCTGGACTGAGCGTCTTTTCCTTCAGGTACAACGACCTCTCTACCTCTGCTACAGCTTTGCAAGACAGGGTTTTTGACTTTGCCCAGAACAAGAGCTGTTCTTGTCTATAAATAATTAAAAAAAAAGTCCACCAGATTTTCAGGTTTTTGGTTGGCAGTTGTTTTTTTCTGCTGGAACAATAGCAGGAGGAGACACTCTTCTGATAACTTTATTTTGCTTTACGTATCAGGACTGCAGTAATACACTGAAAGTTTGTAAATCATAGGCTGAAACTTTGAGGCAGTGAAAAGTTTCAAGTGAAATCTATTAGACTTTGTCAAAGAGCCCCTGGCAGACCATATGCCAACAGTCACAGGAGCCACTTGGTGGGCTGTGCAGGGAGCAGCATCCGTTTGAACTAACCCAAGCTCGGCACCTTTCTGGGCTCAGCCAGCAGGTAGGGAGGTCATTTTTAGCTCACCGAGGGGAGCTGCTGCTTCTGGCTGCTGGGGAGAGCCCAAGAGGGAGTCTTGGCTCTGCTGCCTGGCTGGACTCGCACACAATGAGCCCATAAGGGCTTTGCCAACTCCCCGCTGGTGTCTGGCTGCTGACTGGCAGATGTAAACGGCTCCTTAGCTGGAGGGTGACCATGGTATGCAAAGCCAACACGCACACACACAGAGTGAATATTTTTATTCCCTCATATAAATTGTTAGACTTTTGCTGCCAATTATTTGCTAGAAGTTGAGGCTTAAAAGCCTTCTGCAGTCCTTTTCTACCTCTTCTCCCTCCCCCCCAATACAGGATTAATCTTGTTTTGGCTCTGAGCATTTCATATTTTATTATTTTTATTTAAGGTAATATCTGGCTGCTGGTACTTCGTTTATACGACAGGAAGAAAATTTTGGCTTTCCCAGGCAAGCGTTTTACCTCTCACACACATGCTGTCCTGTTAGCAAAAGAGGCCCTGATCCTCCAAAGAGCAGAGGCGCTCAGACCCAGGGTTGCCTGGGCCTCAGAATGAGAGTGGTCGACATTTTGGCACTACCAGGAGTCTTGTCCGAGTCAAGGACTGCAGGAATAGGCCAATGTTTGTCCAAAAAGTGCAGAGAGCAATATTGTCCTTCTTTGGCATCTCTTTTGATGCCTAAGGGCATTAAGCGTTATATGAAAGCTAAAGTTTTGCTTAATATTTTGCTGCTACTAAAATCAGCCATTAGCGGGGACAGGTATTTGGCACTCTGTTTCCACTTCTTACAGAAAACAGGGAAGAAACCCTTAATTTAATGAGACATTTCTCATTATTGCAGGCAACATGACTACAGCCTTCTTTCCCTTGTTAAAAGAATCTCTTAGACTCTGTACTCGAAGTACCTTTCCCTTTCTCTCTAGAATCTAAGTTATGATGTTTTGACAGAGCTTGTACATATTTCAGAAATTCATTGATTTCAAGTTCCTCTTGGCATTCTCATATCATGACAATTACAGAAGCCTTTTAATTTTTGTTTTCTTCCCTAATTTTGCTGTCAACATACTGGAATGAGGACAGAAGCTTTAGAAAGTATACTTACTTAGTATTTTGACATATTAAAGATACATGCTCTTTGAAGTTAAGAGGAATGTGTTGTTGAATCCCCAGGTAACTTGGAATTTCATAGAAATAGTATCTTCAGGGTCTGCAGAATTTATTTCAGCTCATAGTTATTGCTTCATTTTTTTCATTTTTTTTGCTGAGATGGAAAGTGGCCTTCTAAATTTGTTTATAATGCTACTACCGCTGTGAACTTACTACCGGCCAAGCACTTAAAATTAAAACAATACACAAAACATGTACACAAAGCTCACTGCAGGGAAAATATGTGATTCCAAATCTGTGCAGACATGGAGAGGAAAAAGGACTAAAAATTGCCAAGTAACTTAGAGTCGTGGAATAAAGCTGCACACAGGTGTGCTCCCTAAATGCGTGCTTCCTTGAAGGTAGGTTCTGTTGTCAGCAGTCGAAGTGTATATTTTCTCCAAGCAATACCATATTTGGCTTGCATCAATGGCTTTTGACAAACGTGTGTAATCTTTGTCACCTTGTGGTTGAGTTATAGGTAAAACTTACTGCCAAAATGATCTTCCTACTGTTCCAACATAAATCCATACCTGCACCCTGCAACTATTCCTGATTTTTATGTCATGATGTCACTCATTTTAAACCTGAAGATGCACACAGTATGCAAACTTAGTGTCTGCTCAGTTTTGCTGCTGAAGGCTGTTCACTGCAGAAACAAGGAGCTCCATGAATTCACTGTGAAAAGGGGGGGGGGGGGGGGGGAATATAATGGAATGAATCCCTTTATTAATTTAAGCTCCTATATCAGTGTTCTGTGCCTTTTATACTGCTTGGGCTTTTGTTGCTTACCAACTGTATCTCGATTTGAAGCTTTGAAACATCAGAAGGGACGTCTGTAACCTCAGTAACATTACTCTCTGCTGGTATGAGTGGAATGTTGGCCTTGCACAGGGAAACCACATCTCTCCTTGTTAACTCCTGCTGATAAAGCAGTGCATGAAAGCCATGGATACATCTCATACGTAAATGTGTTTGGTTTGTTTGAACTGGAAACTATCACAGCTCATTGACCTTTTATCAGCTTACCAACAAAAATGTAAACGTGGAATTTGTGAGCCAATGCACGGCAGAATTTGTACACCCTGGTGCAAAATATGTTGGAGAAACTTTTCTTTGCATTCTCTTGTGTTGTTTAAAGGAAATAAATAAATAAAACTAACTTCTGTTTAGTTTTTTTGCCAGCTGGCTTTCAAAGTACCTCCATATTTAAATGTGAACTGTAGATCTTTAACTAAAATGTAAAATTCTTGGCTACAATAACAAGAAATACAAGAAAGTATATTCCAGATTAGTGATAAATGCTATGTAAAGTCATATACATTCTATGTATAGTGGGCTACTATTTGGTTGTCACTGATTACTTACAGGTATATATACATACAGTTCAGCTTCCACTGAAATCACTGTGAAACTACCTTTACTTAATGATCAGGTATTGACAAGATTTGTTCAAGTAATATGTTCAATCTCTGCCTATTTTCTGCATACATGTATACATGAGGTTGTGCAATAAAAGTTTTCTTGGAATAAACTTGGAGTGACCACACTATTTACAGATGACAAGGCTGCAGTGTGTGAGAGTGCCCAAATAAGTGTGTCAGAAACGTGTTACACAAATGAAGGGCATGTGTTTTAGAAGAAATTTTTTTTAATATATTTATAGCGTTCTTTTTAATACTTGTGGTATATCTCTATCAGCAGCTGGTGCAATGTGAAGGGGAAGCACTGGGTTTTGTCTTGCTGAGATCTATTACAGTTTCAGAACCATATGTCTACATTGCATCAATAGAATAGAATAGAATAGAATAGAATAGAATAGAATTTCAGTTGGAAGGGATCTACAATGAGCATCTAGTGTAACTGCCTGACCAGTTCCGGGATGACCAAAAGTTAAAGCATGTTGTTAAGGACATTGCCCAAATGCCTCTTAAACGCTGACAGGCTTGGGATATTGACCACCTCCTTAGGAAGCCTGTTCCAGCGCTTGACCACTTTCTTGGTAAAGAAATGCGTCCTAATGTCCAGTATAAACCTCTCCTGGCACAGCTTTGAACCATTCCCACGCATCCTATCACTGGATACCAGACAGAAGAGATCAGCACCTCCCTCTCCACTTTCCCTCCTCAGGACGCTGTTGAGAGCAATGAGGTCACCCCTCAGCCTCCTTTTCTCCAAACTAGGCAAGCCCAAAGTCATTAGCCGCTCCTCATAGGACATTCCTTCC